>VNJQ01004891.1:0-123675 GCA_008042515.1 Drosophila truncata
GTCTTTAGTCTTTGAAGGCTTTCAATGCCTTCTATACTGTTAAAAAGACGATTGTAATCAGTACATAAAACCCTAAAGGGTTCATGTACTTCAAACTCTCGCCTACAGTGGTTAACTACTAAAGGTGAGATGTTAAACGGGCTGCACAACACATCTATATGCAACGTATCCTTCTTTATGTGATTAAGAAACAGACTTATGTGGTCTTTGTTCCATAATATCACATCATATTCAGAAGATACGCGCTGGATGTAGTGTCCATATCCGTTGCATTGCATTTTATATGCATCTATGAAAGGATCTTTATCAAAGTCCTCTTTGGAATTTTCTTCAGAAATTAGATTTCTGTAGTATGATAAAGTATCATCTATCATTTGGTCATTGCCAACTAATGCCCTGTCTGTACTGGTTTTATTTAATAATTTATTTCTGAATTCAAAGGCTGTGCTGCCCTTAATTTCTTGCTTGGCAAGAAACCGATTTATTGCCCTACACTGAGTAGTCTTTTTTGCATTAATGGAATGTGTCAAGTTTAACTTATTTAAAAAAACTTCAACAGATCCATTATAAGACCCTTTAAACATGTAAAAATTACATGACGGATCTGTGCAATAGGCATAAGCTACAAATGTTTGTTGATTAAGTCTTATCGACTTAAAATTAATAGAGCACGCATTATTAAGAGAGTAGAAATTCCCTCTTAAAACATGCTCTATGCTTTGTTATTTTGAAAATTTTGAACAGGCCTCTTCCACTGTTTTTTCAAAGTCCTGCATTTGTAGCTTTGCAAACATTAATCGGCAGGGCTCTTTCACCCGAATCCGAGTAGGACTACAATGTACCATTTGTACATCCATATTTAAACTTGTGTTACCAACCCGTCAAGTCTTCCGAAGGCATTTCAATTGCGCTTCAATAAGACTTTCGTATATCGGGTTGGCGGGTATCGAAAGTATGCTACTGGACAGATTTTGAACATCTTCAGAATCCAGAGTAGGGCCTTTTAAAATCGGCGAAAGGGTATCAGCAAATGATTCAATTTCATCCTTTGGCAATGAAATTGGAGACAGAAATTTGAAATTACAGTCATTAAGGGCGCGTTTGAAGCTTTGAAATACAAGTATGCGCCATTTATTAGGTTCAGTCTTGCAGTCAAACCACCCACCGGCGCCATTGACTCTTGATATATCCTTATAGATACTATAAATAGAATTATAGTCATTATCGGATAGGTTCCCTGACACGCCTATTGCCCCGGTCTCTATAGACAGTCGAATGGCTTTAGTGAATAAATGACTTTTGATCCTGAAAACTAAAAAAAAACAAGAAAGGAAGCTAACTTCGGTTCGCCGAAGTTTATATACCCTTGCAGATTGCAATTGAACTATAAAATTAAAATGAAATTCTGAAATAATAAGAAATGGCCAAATCCCAAATTTGATCAAAATACTTTGAGAAATAGCGAAACTATGAATTTGTTGTTATTACTCTGATTGTTCCTATGGCAGCTATAGGATATACTCGTCTGATTTTCATGAAATTCAAACTAAGATTTTCAAATAATATTAAGTGGTCAAATCTCAAATTTGATGAAAATATCTTGAGAAACAGCGAAGTTAGGATTTTTTCTATTATTTCCCTGATTGTTCCTATGGCAGCTATAGGATATAGTCGGCCGACTTTCATGAAATTAAAACTAAAATTCTGAAAAATTAATAAGTGGCCAAATCTCAAGTTTGATGAAAATATGTTAAGCTGCGGAGTTATGATTTTTTTTATTATTTTTTATTGTGAGATTTTTATTAGTGAGATCTATGAGGAAAAAGTAATTTTCAGCGTTTTTAGGTTATTTAAGAAAACTTTATTTACAACAAATTATTTATATAGATTAATGCTTAACTCTGATTTTCACATATAACTTATTGTCTTGTTTTGTCTCTTTCGCCAAAATCAGAATCCGAAACAGAATCAGTTATCAGGAAAAGTTACGATTCAGCGTACAAACAGACATACGGACATAATACAAATATACTCGCACTTACCTATTATTCCTGTTTCTCAGCAACATCCTTCTTCCACAATAAAAATATAACTTCTTGTTCCGCTATAAGAAAAAGAGAATTACCATTAAAGTATGTATGTATTTATGTATGTATGTATTTATGTATGTATTTTTGTATGTATGTATGTATGTGGAGTTTTCGAAGAAAACTCCGCTGCAAAAATAAAAAACTTTAAAACAATTACATACATAGGCAAATGGTGTATACTTACACATAGTTTGGCTTGATCGCGCTTGTAGTAATTGTTTTTCAATTTGGCAATAAAACCACTTATTTTCGCTGAAATAATAAATATACTATATGAATATGAATAAGAATAAACAAATATCTACTGGTTTACAGTAGTATACTTACTTATGGCTTTATTGCGCTTTGCTTATTGGTTTCTTTGTTTGGTTGCTTTGCTTACTTGATCGCGTGATCGCAAATCTACCGCAAATAAGGATGTTTCGGCGGTGCTCAATGAAACATGGATCGCAATATTTAGAAATAAATTAAATTGAATAATTTAAATGTGTAATAATAAAAATGAGCAATATGTCAAATTTTTTAAAATTTATTTTATTTTATCGCAAATTGACTTGTGATAGGGCTAATAAAGCCGCTTGCTGATCGGTCGCCACTTGCTGCTGCTCGACCACTTGTTGCTGCTCCTGCTGTTGTTGTGGTTGCTGCGGACGGGGCTGCAGCTGCTGCGGCTAAGCAGGACGGAGCGCCTCCATCACGACCTGGCGGATTCGGCGTTGTTCCTCCGACGGTTAGCTCTTGGTCACTTAATGGGCAAAAGCCATCCGCTTGACCCGGTTAAGGCCGTGCTGGCCGCGGCCTCCTCCTCCACGGCCGCGGCCTCTTCCTCCGCAGCCTCCGCCTCCACGGCCTCCGCCTCCACGGCCTCCACCTCCGCGGCCTCCGTGATCATTATTATAAACATTGATATAGGTCACCATCTGCAAAAAATAAATAATAAATTACATTAAATAGATTTAATAGACTTTTTTAAATACATACATACCTCATTATCCTTTTGCTTTAATGCGTACAATGAATTTAGATGTCAATAGGAAGCGATGACGGGCCGCTCATCGATAGGGCATGAATCGTGCTCGTATCGATATGAAGCCATATCGATATAATGGAAAAGAGAAACACTTGAACTTCTCAAAATATTATGGATGAAATTGATGTCCGTCAAATTAGCGTCGGTGAGTTAGCGTCGATGTGGAACGGTGGGAAAGTGGAACACGGATTATTTTATTTATTTTGTAAATAAGGCACTAATTCGAACAAAATAAACTTGCAGTATGTTAAGAATTAAATTTACTAATAGTTTTTCTTGGGTTTGGGAAGATTTGAGCATCGCAAGGGCCTTAAATATCCGTTTGAAAAATCAAGGCTCCACCTTTTTGCTCCCCCCACAGAGGACGTGCCGCAATGCACGGTATGCCAGGTTTTGGAGCACTTATTCAAGTATTATCCCAGAAAGTTTCATTAAAATCCTAACAACAGTTTTTGAGAAAATTGCTCAATATTGAGAATATTGAATTGAGAATATTTGCTGCCCGTTTTTGTATGGAGCGGATCCAAAGTTCCTAGAGCTTTGCTTTTAAAGGTCGTGCCAATATGCACAGATTATGGGTATATTGGGGATCGAATAGAAATCATTTGGTGAAGTTTTCAATAAAATCCTAACAACAGATTTTGAGAAAATCGCATTACAGTTTGGCGTTTAAAATGATAAAAAATGATGTTAAGGAGGGCGCGAGTTCCGGAGCTGGAACCGGTCGTAAACCAGTCAACCAACCCGCCAACGGACTCATGTTACGCATTCAAAATGTTGGCGGGCATGAAACTGAGATATTAATGAATAAACTAATTAGAATTAAGCACTAGCATTGTAATTCGTTTTCACTTTGACAAACGGAAGGCATCATACATACGTTTCGGGAACCGGACTGCCAATTGTCGTTACCGATACTCAACCCGTGTTGACTCTAACGTCACGTGTCGCTATGGGCCGACCATACGTCATTCGACGCTAATTTTAAAGAGGTCGTGCCAAAATGCACGGTATACCAAAAGATAGGGCATAATGAGTATAATATACAGTTTAAATTTCAATAAGATCCTAACAGCAGTTTTTAAGAAATTCAAGTTTTTCTTTTCACGTGCCACTATCGCCCCATACGATATTTTCGGCGCTAACATGAAAGATAAATCGATAGAGGCGCCTTCAACGCCGTATCGATAATTTCCGCCAAAATTAAAATTCTTATTGACAATTTAAACAATTGTGTAAAATATGCATGCTAAATGAACGGCATCGCCATTCTAAGCAATTTGGTAGATGTTTCATTAAAATCCGTTCTGTCGTTTAAGAGCAATTCACACTTTACTTCCATATAATTAACTAAACGATATGCCGATCTATCGAAGGTCTGGCAACACCAAATTCTCTGAAAGCGCGCATTTCGGTGCAGATCACAGAAAGGAAAAGTAATTTTTTAAAAAATTTCAATTTGATTTCAATTATAAAATGATTTATTTGTTGTACTATTTGCAGATGGTGAATTACATCTACTTTTTCGACGGGGGCAATCAAGGAGGTGCTCGCGGGCGCGGAGAAGGCGGCCGTGGAGGCCGCGGTAGAGGAGGCGGCCGCGGTGAAGGAGGCGGCCTCGGTGGAGCAGGTGGCGGCGGAGGAAGCCATATCCGCGGAGAAGGCGGTGGCCGCGGAGGAAGCCAAATCCGCGGAGTAGGCGGTGGGAGGCCCGGGCGGTCAGCAAGGGATGAACCGGGTCCAGCGGGTAACAATGGCGCATCAGGCGGCGCGAAGCTACCCGCTGGCCCAACAACGCCAAATTAGAAGGGCGATAATGGAGACGCTCAGTCCGGCGCGCCGCAGGAGCAGCAGACCTAGGCGCAGCAACCGAAGCACCAGGCGCGGCAACCACAACAACAGCAGGAGCAGCAGCAAGTGGCCGATCAGCAGGCGGCTTTATTGGCCCTTTCCAAAGTCACGTTGCGATAAAAGAATAAAATAAATTTAAAAAATTTGACATCTTCCATTTTTTATTATTCCACATTTAAATTATTCAACATGGCCAGAGCAAACAAATTTGCTGATAAATTCTAAAATTGGGGAGACACCATCAAACTACGTAATTAAATTGTTATATACTTATATATATCTCTATTAAATTTTATTATTAAATTTTTAGATTAGGGCATTTCGAAAAATTGTGCGCCCTGAGGACCTGGAGAAAAATTTAGAACGATTTTTTAATTTTTTTAAAGTTTCGTAATTTTTATTTATAACTAATGATTTGCATTTTAATTTGCAGAAGCTTCCCGAAAAGAAGGGCGCAATTTTAACGAGTATATAAAAACTGTGCATGAGGCCTTCGCAAAGGCAAAAAATCGCTTTTACAAGGCGAATGCCAAAAACAAAAAAAAAAACAAAATGAAAATGGACGTGGGAAAGGAGACAGAGCATTAACCATTTTGTTTTTAATTTTATTATATTTTTTTAATTTATCCTTTTATATTTGTTGGTATGGTATAGTATGGTATTGTATGGCATGGTCACACATATTGTTTTGTTCTTTCCTTCCGATTGGTGTGTTGATGGTGTTGCGTCTTAAAGAAATAATACAGGAATTCAAAATCAAAGAAAAACTGATCAATCCTGCGTTAATATTCTTCTCAAAGTGAAGTGTGGACTTCGGAACACATTAAGGGAGTTTATATCCAATACCTAATATTTGTTCCTTCATATTATATATAACATTATCGTTCCTATAATTAGTGCCTTATAGGTTTAATTATTAAAATAAAACAAAATTATAAAAAAATGCCTGATTTTTTTATTTCGTGCACTGGTTTTTGCATGAATTTCACTGTGAGCTCACAGCATGAATTTCACTGTGAGCTCACAGCATGCATTTCACTGTGAGCGCACAGGATGATTTTCACAGTGAGATGAGCAGCGACGGCAGCATGATGAATTACCCCGCTCACGCCTTAATAAAAGCAAATGAGAACTTTACATGGACGGTGGGCCCTACCACATGAGCGCTTTGGAAGAAAAGGGTACTCTAACGAACGTTCTAGAAATAGCTCTGACTTTCTTTCGCTGTATGTATGCAGGCAAAGAATGTGACAAATACAAGTTTACTGATGCGTATTTTGGCGCGTGCCAAAATCATTTAAAAGAAAGAAAATAAGAAGACAAAAAACTGAAAAACGGAGACGAACTTACATATGGGCAAATCCCACGTGTCGCACGCTACATTCGCACGATTTTAGCTAATGAAAATCAATTTTTTGGGGGTTTTTTTTAAGATTTACCGTAAACTTTTGTTATGTGTTGTGAATTAAGAGTACTTTCGGAGGGTGTAAGGTTCCATTTCACTGGAGTCACTGTTTTGTAAATAATTAATTTTTCCTAGCAGATCGCGCCTCGCTGAATAAAAAGTGGCGTTTCTATTGTACTGAAATTAGAATGCTTTGGCGGCCTCGTTCTCGTCACCGTGATGATGACCTGAGATCAGGCAGCATTTCCTGGCTCTAGGGGAGGCGAGCAATAAGAATAACATCGACTGTCCTAAGGACTGCAAGTGCCTGGTGGTGCTCTTCATTGCGACAAACTGCATTTGGAGAGAGTTCCCGTCTTGTCTGGCTATGTGCAAACTTTGTAAGTAACTCCAAACTCTATAGATCATTGATTCTTGTAAAACTAGATTATTTTTAAGTGATTCTTGAGATCTCAAGCAATCTTTGCTCACTTTTTGGCATCTGGCCTCCCGTCGTGAACGCGTTCTATGACCTGGAATATTTTCATATGCATGCAATTAGTTAAAATAATATTCGTAAGTAAATATGAAATCTTCAGTTGACTTACCGTATTCCAGCAATCCTTTTTTTAGGCAGCGATATTGTCCATGTACCGGTTTCTGCGATGGTGTTGAAGGGCAGGTGATGTAAGGCGATCGGGCGAAACTCCTCCGGAGTTCTAAAGTAGAAAACAGTCTACAGATAATGTGGAAGGATTTGAAGAAAAATCTGCTTACCATTTTTAACAGAGACATAGGTACGCTTCCAAAGCAGCTACCTTGAGGAGGACCTTAGGACTAAGGAAGTTGGAAAAGAGCGCTTAAATATATTTAAAAAATTACGGTCAATGTGCGAACCAAATACTTCCAATAAGTGCATGCAGATATTTAAATCATGTGACTAAACCTCAAAGAATGCAGATATGCCTGTTTCTGCGCCTATACTCATAATAATTCTACATCAATGTTGAAACATGCAAAAAAAAGAAAATGTAAAAGGACTCTAACAACGCGGATTTTTTATATATACAAAAAAACGATTAATTTGCAAATGGCGGATACGGAAGATTTGGAGAGACTAAATCTTCCTTATTCGTAACTGGCGTATTACGAGGATTTTGCATATGCAAAAAATCCTCCGTTGTTTGGACCCTTTGCTTCTTCTTAGGTCTGAGCTTTTTACAGGAAGCTGCATGTTTCAACATTGATGTAGAATTATTATGAATATAGCCGCAGAAACAGGAATATATGCATTCTTCGAGAGGTATACACTCATGATGTAAAGATCTGCAATTATGCTTGCAAGTTTTGCACTGATTTTTTTTCGCTTCTTCAAAATCGAGGCTATCATACATTGATCTTAATTCTTGAAATATTTTTAGGCGCTCTTTTGCTACTTCTCTATTCCTGGCATGTGACCAAAATCTCCCCTCAACATAGCTGCTGTGGAGCACCTCTATTTTCTGATCAATATCAACCTCCTCTGCTAGAGGCTGATTTGCCGTTGTATCGGTTGCCTGTGGTGCCAGGGGTAGTGCCCCCTATTACGTGAGGTTGATGGCAGCTCTTCCCCCGTCATCCATTCCATCTGCATTTCCAGAATGGAGCTCTCCTCTCGATGCAGAGGGGGCTGCGTCTCTGGTACCACCAATTCCGGACTCTAGGCGGCAGGCAGAGTCCGGCTGGGTGGCAGGGTCCGGGTGAGTGGCAGAGTTTCTGGTACCACCAATTCCTGACACTGCAAAGGGGGCAGAGTTTCTGTACTACCAATTCCTGACACTGCAAAGGGGGCAGAGTTTCTGTACCACCAATTCCTGACACTGCAAAGGGGGCAGAGTTTCTGGTACCACCAATTCCTGACACTGCAAAGGGGGCAGAGTTTCTGGTACCACCAATTCCGGACTCTGGGCGGCAGGCAGGGTCCGGGTGGGTGGCAGAATCTCTGGTACCACCAATTTTTTCGGGGTGGCAGTTAAAGTCCAGTTTGGTGGCAGAATGAAGCCGGGTGGCAGAGGGATGCCGGGTGGCAGAGTCCGGGTGGGTGGCAAAGTCCAGGTGGCGGGCTGCGTCTCTGGTTCCACCAATTCCGGACTCTGGGCGGCAGGCAGAGTCCGGCTGGGTGGCAGGGTCCGGGTGGCGGGCCCCGGCACCTCTGGCACCGCTCCACGACTTTGCAGATTGGCGGCGGCCCTTCTGTAGGCAGCCTGCTGAAGGCGGACATGCTGCTGCCGCCTTCTTTTGGGGCCACCTTCCCCTTGCCGCGGCACAGCAATACGGGCATTATCTAATGTCTTCCTCGCTGCCACGTACGACTCTTTCTGCTGCCTAATGCCTGGCGCCTAGTTGTTGGCTGTTCTTGCTCCATTTCACGAGGTTTTTAAATCGAAAACCAAAAATAATTGCCGTGATAATTTCCTTTTTTGCTTTTTAAAGATTTGCAACCACGTTTTCGGTAACCTTACTTAGCTTCCTTGTTATATTTTATTTTATTCGCTTCAATAATAATAAAATAGTAAAGAAACGTATATTTTGTAGTCGTGATTGTTATATATATCTTGTGGTATTTCGAATGTAAGTGCTACTTACATACAAAATGTAAATGCTAGGTATAATTTGCCTGGCCAATTTGAAGAAGTCATGGGCATTGTTTAAATTAAGATTCTTACATTTCACCATTTGCCAAACTTGTCTCTTTAAAACAGCCCCAATTCCGTCAACAGCGCCTTTTCCGTGAGAGGTTGCAAAGAAATTCCACGCACAGTGGGAAACATTTCAAAACAAACAACAATTCTTGTCCTTCAACAATACAAATACTTACCTTGACTTGATTTAATTCTTTTCTCAGGACCTGGGTGTGAAACCCAGCTTTCCCCTGACAAAGTTAAAAAGACTTATCCGGGTTGGGCATTTTTATATGTCTACTCGGGTTTGTCCTTTTTAGAACACACTGCAGACGTAGAAGTAGCTGCCGCGGAGCAGTGGCCAGGAACTTGGCCGGTGAAACAACCTTCTCCGGCTAGCCATCCCGGCTCTTTGGGAATCCAATCCAAAGATTTTTTTACATGTGTTGAGCTGTCTAAAAACAAACAAAGCTAGAGCCTTTAGGCCTAGATGATTGATTGAAGGATCCCCATCTTCAGTCATGGGGAGTCCAGATATACTGCCTTAGAGTTCTTTAAAGATAAAGAGGCCAACACACACACACATACGAGATTCTGCAACCATCCATCCACACTGGCGCAGCTATCCAGAAACTAATTACAATTCTGTGCAATTTTTGTTTATTTCTTTTACATATGCGCAACTACAACCTATGCCTTTTGAGAAACCGAGCGCATAACTGGATAGTTACAAAAAATATACAAACAATTTTTGCTGCGGATGGAAACATGGAAGGAGGAGTAGGAAAGCCTGATTAGGGAAACCACATCGACAAAGCTAGAGGCTCAGCTTGAGTCCTGATCACCACCACCAAGTCGCATGGGCGTCACACAGCCCCACGCTTTTCGGGTGTACGGTATCCACAGGAGGCATCCTTTTCAGGACCCCTCACAAGGACGGGTACCTGCATCCGGAAATGCATAAGCTGATCTACGTGCGCGCCGACTGCCACATTGAGGGGCGACGGCGCCCTCTACACATAAACAACCATAGAATCTGCCGTAATTTATATGCCGCCATCGAATTCCTGAGCTTCCACCTGGAGCACGCGACGAGTCGCGCCAGGATCGGCGCAAGGAGGGCGTTCTGCGTGGGAATGGTGCAGCCAGTTGCCTAATGTTTTCTTCTGGTTCGCACCCATCGTGGGATTATTTCGCCTAAATTGACGTCGACGCTGTCCGCCAGCCACATAGCCAAAGCGCGGAGTTCGGGGCAGACGGAGGGTCTCAGCACCGGCTGATATAGCTTTATGTTTGTTTAATTAAAGTTTTGCCTAATGACAGCCGGTGCACTTAACCAAGCCAAATGAAGAATGTGTTGGTATTTTTATTGTCTCTGTATCTGTTTGTTACTTGTCTATAAGTATCTTAAATGTAATAATGTATCTTAATGTAAATATGTTAATAACAGAGAGGCCAATACATTGGGACTGATCTGCGGTTTTACTCTCTTCAAGAGTCATCTCGCAGCAGCCCGAGCCGGCGGACGCGCAGCGCACCGCTTCCAACACAAAAAAAAAAATTCTTTTCGGAAATGTGGGAGGCTCGACATGATAAATTTGTTTTTAAATTTCGAAATGGATACATTCAATATGCGACTTACTGCGCGCGTCTTTACCGTATGATATGGACGCTTTTAAGCGCCAATGATCTAGAAGAAGATTGCTGTACTTTTTTTTTATAATTTTAAAAATTACATATATATGTATTTTTGTATTTTCCAGAACTGATAGATTTGTTCGGGCGAATTTTATCTGAGGTGACTTCGCTAAGGAGTGAAGTGGCCACTATAAAGGCGAAGGTCTGCGGAGAAGCGCCGAAATCAAGATCCGTTTTGCCGCAGGAGGCCTTTAAATCTTTAGAGGAGCTAAAGAGCTTTGAGCTCGCCCTTAAGGATTCAAATATATTTTCCAAATTCGTAAGTTTAAATATATGAAAACATAAGTAATCGGAAATTAATATAACTATATATTTTTTATATGATAAATTTTTAAGGCACTGCTGGCGAGATGTTATGTCAGATGAAGTCGCTCGCCAGTGCTCCTGGCGTGGGACAGATTCAAAACAGTGCGTTAGAGGGATGCTGCTAACGTCATCAGAGGTAATATAAATCTCAGTGTATATTTAAAACAAAAAATAATAAAATAAATTATGTTAATTTATATTTTTACAGGTGCTTTTAAAAACAAATTTTCTTTGGAGGACTCGGACTCCGACAAGACAACCCAGAAATATTTTCAGTACGCCCAAGACCGCATTACTAAAAATAACAATAAAAAAAATCAACTTAAATTAGTTTTAATTTCTATTTTTAATACTATCAATAATTATAAGAATTAGATTTAAGAGTTTAAATTGAAGTTCTGGAGAAACTTAATAAAACATAATTATTTCAATCTCAATTAAAAATAAAATAAATAATTGTTTTTGATTCATTAATAATCTTTCAAAAGTATCAACAACGATACGAAATTTGACCCGCTCGCAATCTCTCAAAAGTATCAAAAACGATACAAAATCTGTTCCGTTAATAATATTAGGAAAGTATCTCGATTGATACAAAAATCGACCCGCTTTTGATATTAGAACAGTACCACTCGCAAGAGTTCAAAAGTTCAGCTAATGATATTACAAAAGGTCCGCAATCGATATCTTTTTCGGGTTCCGATAATAATAGCTTTAGTTGCCACAAAACCCATGCCGGGTGATTTACTTTTTTGAGTCTGAAATCTGACGTTTTTCAGCCTGAAATCCGCAAAAATATCATTAGTAATATTAATAACGAAATTTCAATACATTCAAAAGAAAACACCAACACTGGTAAAGACATTCTTTTTAATTTCAATGGATACACTGAAAAAATTAGGGATACATTTTTATAATAAAAGAATTATGAAATAACAATGAAAATATAAAATGTATGCACATGAATATGAATGATATTTTTAACTTTGTACATAGTTTATTACTTTATCAACATCAATAGTTGTTTGCTTGTCAAATAACGCGCTGACAATGCAATAACTAAAAGCATAATATAATTTCTTCAAGTGTGTGCGCGTCGCCACAGCAACAACAAAATGTTCATGCAGTTTTATGATCCATCAACAACCCCATGCAAGTCCCGTTACCTTGCTCAAATGCAGATGAAGAATAGAGATAAGAAAAGGAAAGTGAAATTGTTTTTGCAATTAGCATTGGTGCATGCCGATAGCCGTGTACATACATATACACATTTGCTCGTCTATGCTTCGGAGCCAATTACAAAAATAAAGGAGCCATGGGAGCAATGGTGATATATGTATTTCCCAATGCCATTCTAATGGACAAACAATAATAATGGCTGCCGTTTATATTTTACCAGAATATTTACAAGCTATACGAGAGTTCTTGTATTCAAATTTCTTCATTTATTCTAAAGCTGCTTCCTCAAGCTTAAAGCTTTAAATTTGAAAAATGGAATCGATTGTCCATCGCTTGCCCATGTTTGCCACCCTTTTAGAATTTTGAAAAAATGTACACTTAAAAAAAATATGGACCTTTAAAAAAACAAACGTTTGCCCACCCCCTTAAACTAAAAAATGTATAAAAAACGATTGCCCACCTCTTAAAACCCACCCTTTAGAATTAAAAAAAAAAATTACACTAAAAAAAATGGGGCTTTAAAAATTTGCCCCTGTTAACCGAAGAAAATTAACTTTTTTCAAAACTTTTTTCTTGAAATAGTAAGTCAATCGATTGCCCAGGAGTGCCCACCCTTAAGAATTAAGAAAAAATTAAAACTTAAAAAAAATATGGTATTCCATTAAGACTACAGCGACAGAGGACTGATTCTGATAAGTTTTTTCGAAGAAAAACACCAGATCGTAGAATGTCAGGCGAATATTGGAACATTTATGGACCAACTTCTTAATGGAATACCGTCAAATCAAGTGTCAAGTGGGTGCGGCCACCCATAAAAACAGCGACGGAAAGGATTAGAAAAATAAAGAATCTTTCCACCATCGGCTGGAACTTGAATATGCCGAAAATCTGGATCAATTCGGCTTTAACGATATCCTGCTGTCCTTTGTAAATAAGTCCTTTGAGAAGCCAGAAGAAAAATGCAAGGATTGCGGTGGTCGACAGAGCCTTGAAAGAGAGCCTGGACCACATGTCATTATTGACATTGAATTTGCGATGGACCCGTTTTATCGAATTGATCATTCGGGCACAACAGGAACAGTAACGTTACAGGAATTACCAGCTGAAATTTTAATCCAAGGAAGAGCAGAGAGTTTGTTGCACAAAGAATAGAGAAGGAGAAACGAATGGAATGAAATGAGAACTCAGAAAACTGAGACGCTGAATTCGAATAATTCGAGTTGCAACTGAAAAGAACACTACAGTCCCAAATAATTCAGAAAAAATAGGTTTGATCGACCGCCACGTTTAGCTGTTGCCTAGTCTAAATTGAAACATAAGCAATTGATATGCGTTTTCACATTAATGGTTTATTTATGATTTATTTAACTTATATCTAAACAATTAAATTCAACTATTAAATTCATAATTAAACTTAACTTAAACTAACTTAAATTTGAATGCAAAAACATTATTTTATTAATACTATCCGAGTTGGTGGCTATTTGGGAACGCTTTTCGGTAATTAAATTTCTCGCGTTTGAGAATGTGCGTTCCGAAGCCGCGCTGCTCGCTAGAATGCAAAATATTTTGCAGCTTGTCTTGTCCATCGTGTATGCAACATTGATATTCATATATCCAGCAATCTGTTCTTCCACCTTGTCTTGTATTTTTTTTTTTTTTTTTTTTTTTTTTTTTTTTTTTTTTTTTTTAAACGCGCGTGGTCCCACGCCCACCTCCCGCCCAATCGACGTACGGCACGAATGCGTTCTAGATAGACGCGGGAGAAAGAAAATAAATAATAGAACGAGGAAAAAATTAAGTTACAATTCTGGCTAATTCTACAAGCAATATAGTCTTTAGTCTTTGAAGGCTTTCAATGCCTTCTATACTGTTAAAAATGGTAATCAGTACATAAAACCCTAAAGGGTTCATGTACTTCAAACTCTCGCCTACAGTGGTTAACTACTAAAGGGATATAAGTTCGAGATGTTAAAGCGCGTTTGTAAGAGCGCGTTTGTAGCTTTGAAATACAAGTTTGCGCCATTTATTAGGTGCAGTCTTGCAGTCAAACCACCCACCGGCGCCATTGACTCTTGATATATCCTTATAGATACTATAAATAGAATTATAGTCATTATCGGATAGGTTCCCTGACACGCCTATTGCCCCGGTCTCTATAGACAGTCGAACGGCTTTAGTGAATAAATGACTTTTGGTCCTGAAAATTAAAAAAAATATATATATTAAAATTAGTACAAAAAATAAAAACAAAGTTATTTTCTTAAAAAATATGTGACGGTCTGTCGTTCCGGATAGCTCGGGGACGGCCAGGATCCGCCTAGGAATTAATTCGGTTCAGGTGTGGTTGCTGTAAGAGATCCCGGACCCGATTTCCCAGTAAGAACGCAGAGGTTTTATGCCGTAAATTCTCGCCTGCGGGATTTATTGGTTTAACCACATACAATCAGCCGGACTTCCCGTGGGGGTTGCCGCGGTGGGTTTGTGTCAACCGGATCGCCTTGATCGTGGTTTCTGCTCACTCGGGGCCGGTCGTGTCGTGGCTTCTCTTGTCACGGCCTCCCTCGTCGCGGTCGTGGCTTCTCTCGTCGGCTTCTCTCGTCAGGCTTCTCTCGTCAGGCTTCTCTCGTCAGGCGCGGACCTGTGAACTGAAGAGAACAGGGTCGCTCGGGTGGCTTCGGACTCGGAAGTCGTCGCGCGAGGTAATGGTGCCTGGACCCGAAAGTCGTCAAACGAAATGGCTATTGGTGGACTCGGAAGTCTTCGGGAGAAATGGTTATTGTCGGACTCGGAAGTCTGCTTGAGAGGTTGTTATTGTTGGACTCGGAAGTCGGCTAGCGAAGTTGTTGTTGGACTCGAAAGTCTTCTAGAGAAGTTGCTGTTGTTGGACTCGAAAGTCTTCTAGAGAAGTTGCTATTGTTGGACTCGAAAGTCTTCTAGAGAAGTTGTTATTGTTAGACTCGAAAGTCTTCTAGAGAAGCTGTGGACTCGGAGGTCTGTTGGTTGGGAATTCTAAGATTCCTCGAGAGCCCGAATCGGTAGCCCGAATCGTATGGCGGTTGCTGGTTGGGAATTCTAAGATTCCTCGGTCGGCCAAAAAAGACTTCGCTGCTGACTACTGGAGGCTTACCTCACCCGATCGCTGTCGGCTGCTAAGTGATTTCCTTCAGCCGATGGCCCGCCTTATATACACCCTGCCGTAGTTTAGTGTGCCCGCCCCGGCCGCGGAATCTGCCTCGCTTAGTGTGGCCCTAGCTAGCTTCGGCCTAGTGTGCCCGTTCCATGGCGCGCGCGCGCGTTTGAATTCAAATTATTTTCCCTTTCTTCATTTGGGTTCTTTTTTATTTCCTAGCTTATCCCTATTTCCCTCCACCTTCCTTACTGTTATTCTTATGCTTATTCTTATATATTATGATTTATTCCTAATTTTGTGCGCGGCCCGCGTCACACCCCCCCCTCCTTTGGGAAGTGTGGCCGCACCGTAACGTGGTTTCCTCGGTTGGAGATGACCCGCCACGTTTTGTTGCCGTCCTTCTGCAGCCAACGCTTCTGCTCCCGGTGTCGCTTCGTCTTCAGCTTCTTCCGGATCCCCCTTATCGCTGCTTCCGACATCTCCGCTCCTATTGGCACCATCCAGCCCCACTGGTTTCTTTCCTCGCCGTGCAGCTCCAGGACGTCCCGATCTGGCGAGACGGTTTGCCGTCGTCCTGGTCCGGGCCTGGGTACTATTGGTGCCCTAGGTACTCGTGGCGGCCTTGGTGCCGTAGGTGCCACGCTTACCTGCGGTACCTCTGGTGCCTGTACCGGTTGCGGTGACTGCGGTGCTGGCTGTTCCACCTCCATCGCGGTTGTTTTCCCGGCTTCTGCGGCTCGCATCGTGGGTTGTGTGGGTGGAGTAGTAATCGTTGCCCCTTCTGCTGCTCGGGAAGTACAGGCTTGTAGTGGCGGTGGATCGTTTCGTGCCTTTCCTTTCTCTTCCTTTCCTGCCTGCACTTCCCTTGCATCTACTGTTCCCGCATCGTCCACTCGGCTCGGCATGTGTGCGATCCTGCGCCGACTCAGGTGGACGTAGTCCGTCTTCTCCCTGACCGGTGGATTGCCCACTGCCTCCTCGCGTGCTGCTTCCGCCCTGGTGCCCATCTTGGCCGGCGCCGTCCGCTTTCTTCTCGCTCCGGGCATGTTCTGCGCCGGGATTAATCGCGCCCGAGTTACTGCTGCCTCGGTGAATTCGTGGTTCTGCTTCAACCTCCGTGCGCTCTCGTTGAACCGGAGCATTGTTCTGATTCTTCTGCCTGAAATGAGATCGTGTGACCGTGTGTTACTTTCTGTGTTATACTAGTTTATTTTTAGTGAGGAATGTAATGTTAGTTCATGCAGTCGGTTTAGTGTTGTGTTATGGTTACAGTTCAGTGTCGTGTCATGCGGCGCCGTATTCAATCCTAAACATGGTTTGGTGTCCCCAATTTGTACCCGTTTTGTTTTCCGTGTTCCGGTTTCTTATTTTTACGGTTATTATCACTGGGGAAATGAGCCCTTGTACTTTCCATGGCCCCTCGTATTTAGGTGCCAGTTTAGCGTTAAATTTGTCTACTGGTCTTACACCATATGAATTCCCCGCCCTTCGGTTTCCATTCTCTTTTCCTTAGGTCATAGTGCCGTCGTTGCTGATCTGCCGCTTTACTCATGTTTTCCCTCGCACTTTTTCTGACTTCTTCTAGTCTTCGCCACCTTTCTTTCACATCCTGACTTATTAAACCGGATCCTTTCGTTGCTTCGTCAAACATGGCATTCGGGATCCTTAATTCCCTTCCTAATACTAACTGTGCCGGGCTATATGTGTTGATTCTGATGTGCTGCTATTGAATGCCAGCATCAGTTCCGGAATGTGCTCATCCCATCCTGTTAGGTCACTTCCTGTTAACCGGGCTATCATTGTCTTCACCGTTCTATTGGTCCTTTCGCTTCCGGGATCTTTGTTAGCTGCTTTTTGTTGCGCTACCTTGTATCGCTGGCAACTCTCGCAGGTCTATAAAAACTTTCGTCCGTCTTCCGTATTCGTAATTTGCGCATTACGAGGCTATTGCATCATATACAAAATCTTCAGTTGTTTGGACCCTTTGCTTCTTCTTAGGTCTGAGCTTTTTACAGGAAGCTGCATGTTTCAACATTGATGTATAATTATTATGAATATAGCCGCAGAAACAGGAATATATGCATTCTTCGAGAGGTATACACTCATGATGTAAAAGTCTGCAATAATGCTTGCAAGTTTTGCACTGATTTGTTTTCGCTTTTTCAAAATCGAGGCTATCATACATTGATCTTATTTCTTGAAATATTTTTAGGCGCTCTTTTGCTACTTCTCTATTCCTGGCATGTGACCAAAATCTCCCCTCAACATAGCTGCTGTGGAGCACCTCTATTTTCAGATCAATATCAACCTCCTCTGCTGGAGGCTGATTTGCCGTTGTATCGGTTGCCTCTGGTGCCAGGGGTAGTGCCCCCCTATTACGGGAGGTTGATGGCAGCTCTTCCTCCGTCATCCATTCCATCTGCATTTCCAGAATGGAGCTCTCCTCTCGATGCAGAGCGGGCTGCGTCTCTGGTACCACCAATTCCGGACTCTGGGCGGCAGGCAGAGTCCGGCTGGGTGGCAGGGTCCGGGTGGGTGGCAGAGTCTCTGGTACCACCAATTTTCTCGGGGTGGCAGTCAGAGTCCAGTTGGGTGGCAGAATGAAGCCGGGTGGCAGAGTGATGCCGGGTGGCAAAGTCCAGGTGGCGGGCTGCGTCTCTGGTTCCACCAATTCCGGACTCTGGGCGGCAGGCAGAGTCCGGCTGGGTGGCAGGGTCCGGGTGGCGGGCCCCGGCACCTCTGGCACCGCTCCACGACTTTGCAGGTTGGCGGCGGCCCTTCTGTAGGCAGCCTGCTGAAGGCGGACATGCTGCTGCCGCCTTCTTTTGGGGCCACCTTCCCCTTGCCGCGGCACACCGATACCGGCATTATCTGACGTCTCCCTCGCTGCCACGTACGACTCCTTCTGCCGCCTCCTTTTTAATGCCTGGCGGCTCGTTGTTGGCTGTTCTTGCTCCATTTCACGAGGTATTTTGCCTTTTAAACTTTTGCAACCACGTTTTCGGTAACCTTAGTTAGCTTCCTTTCTTTTTATATTTTATTTTATTCTCTTCAATAATAATAAAATAATAAAGAAACGTATATTTTGTAGTCGTACTTGTTATATATTTTAACTCACTTTACGAGGTTTTTAAATCGAAAACCAAAAAGAATTTCCGTAATAATTTATTTATTTTTTTGGTTTTTAAGTTGTGACGGTCTGTCGTTCCTGGGTAACTCGGGGACGGCCAGGATCCGTCTAGGAATTAATTTTGTTCAGGTGTGGATGCTGTAAGAGATCCCCGACCCGATTTACCAGTAAGAACGCGGAGGATTTATGCCGTAAATTATATCGACTGCGGGATTTATTGATCAACGAGATACAGTCAGCCGGAATAGCATGGGGTCTCGATAGCCGGAATAGTCTTCTAGAGAAGTTGCTATTGGTGGACTCGAAAAACTACGGAAAAACTACGGGAAACTAACTCCAATATATGGGCTAAACAGATCGAGTGATCCGGTCGGCCAAAAAAAGACTTCGCTACTGACACCTAGATGTGTGCTACAAAGTAGGCTTACCTCACCCGTTCGCTGTCGGCTGTTAAGGTGATTTCCTACAGCCAATGGCCCGTCTTATATACACCCTGCCGTAGTTTAGTGTGCCACCCCAGGCGTCGAAATCTGCCGCTTAGTGTGGCCCTAGCTAGCTTCGGCCTGATGTGCCCGTTCCACGGCGCGCGCGCGCGTTCAAATTCAAATTATTTTCCCTTCTTCATTTGAGTTTTTTTTTCCTTCTTCTTTTATTTTGTTGCTTATCCCTATTTCCCTCCACCTTGTCCTTACTTCTATTCCTATGCCTATATCTTATTCCTAATTTGTGCGCGGCCCGCGTCACACACTTAATATTATTTCAGATTTTTAGTTTTAATTTCATGAATATCGGCCCACTATATCCTATAGCTGCCATAGGAACAATCAGGAATATAATAGCGAAGTTAGGATTTTTTCTGTTTCCCATAATATTTTCATCAAATCTGAGATTTGGCCATTTCATATTTTTTAAGAATCTTAGTTTTAATTTCATGAAAATCAGACGACTATATCCTATAGCTGCCATAGGAACAATCAAGGTAAAATTGAAAATTCATAGTTTCGCTATTTCTCAAAATATTTTAATCAAATTTGGGATTTGGCCACTTATTATTTCAGAATTTCGATTTTAATTTTATAGTTCAATTGCAATCTGCAAGGGTATATAAACTTCGGCGAGCCGAAGTTAGCTTCGTTTCTTGTTTCTGGTGGATTCAAACTAATTTTGCTGGTCTCACTTCACAAAGAAGTGTGTTTTAAAAATTGGCAACAAGTTAATTCCAAAAAACTTTCGAACGTTTTCGAAAAAGTCTTAATTACTGTTGCGCAACCATTTATTAAAAACTTAAAGTTGGAATGATAGATACATACACACACATGTTATGCGGAATATTAATCGAGAGTTGGACATGTTTAGGTCGATTTTCGTAAAACATTGTCCGGCTTTCGCGTTCTTTATTTAACTCATCTTTGTAGGTTTCGTAAGCTTCTGCTACAGTAAGCAGCATATAACGCTTAGCTATTATTTGTCTATAATAAAATATAGTGTCCTTTTTGGCTGCCGATTGAATGCTTACGTCTTCACGCAAGTAAATGTTTGAAATAAATTTACACCTTGCTTCCCAATCCAAGTTCGTATTATTGTTTTCGATTTCATTTTCTGAGCTGACATATGTACTTGTTAAACAATTCTTTAATAATGCAAATTTTGTTGTTTAAATTAGTTGGCAATGCTCTTTCTACCTTTTTTATTGCCTTTCCCAGAGTTTGCTTGCAATTATACACCTTCTCGCCTTCTTTTAATTGAGCTTCTCTTTTCTTCTTTGCCCTATAATTTATCAGTCGTTTTCGTTATTTTTCTTGCATCTGCTTAAGAATAATTTTATTGTTGTTTTTTTGCCAATGCTAAGCGGCGTTTTCTTATTCTCTCACGCAATACTTTTAACTTCTGTTGATCGTTTTTAATTTTACTAATATATCGGGTACGTTTGTCACTTCTTTTATCCATCTACAAATATTTATAAGCTTGTTAAACAAAAGCCGAAGTTAGCTTCCCTTATTGTTTTTTTGTTTTTTTTTTCTTTTGTTTAGATTCAAATCATCTATTCCTAATTCTATTCATAGTTTAATTGTTCATCTACTAGTTTTATATAGTTTAGATGTGAGGTTATATGGGTGGTAACACAGTATCCACCATGCAGGGTGAAGAAGACCAGCCAAGGGGTCATGAAGAAGAGGAGTCGCAGACGCTTGAAATATCGAAGGAAAAGGTTCTTTCAGGGGTACAGCAAAGGGGTTCTATCCCAAGGTCACTGAATCTCGAACAGTAAACCACAACCACTCCAGTACAAGAGCGATATAGTCATGAAAACGCAGAAACATACAGCTTTTCCCAAACCTAATCCAGACCTCTCAGGAGCAGCTAAGGGTGGACATGCAGCATGCAGCATGGAGATAAGGATCGACCAATGCAAGCAGATTCGCTGAAATAATGCGACGATTGGACCTCAGGGATGGAAGCTCGGATACATCCAAGTCCTCAGGTTCATCTACGGCAACTCAGCGGGCAACTGTTCCATCGGGGGGAAAAGACAGTAACAAAAGAGAACACAGGATGCATACCACCAGAGGAACCAAACCACATCGTAACGCAGACCGAAGGCATCCGAAGGGAACAAAACCCCAGTCTGTCCGCAACGGATAGACCAAAGGTACGAAACTCGGCTAAATTACTAAGCTCAACTGGTTCCAAACTTGGCTAGGCCAGTTTTATAACAGTTTATAAAAGTTATCCATTCCTTGCTTTTACCTTCTCTTCGTCTGCTTCTCTAAATCGGTAGACGGTCAATTTGATTCCAGATTCAGACAATGCTTATACAGCTATATTGCAATGTTGAGAAAAAAAATCATCTCATTTGCTGTAGAAGTGATTGCAATATTGGAAGGAAAAGCCATAGCACTTAACGCCAGTGATGCTCATATAACTATAACACTCACTAACTTCCAGTTATTTCCATTTAGCTATACTGCTCTGTTGGGAAAAAATATAGTTTTATTTGACATTCGAGATTCGAGATCCATGCTGCACAGTAAGCCCAATAAATGTAATAAAAGACGAATACGATTATTTTTTAATATTATCTTTTCATTTATTTAGATTCATTAAGTTTTCATTTATCATTTCTCGTTTCTCATTTCTCATTTCTCATTTCTTATTTCTCCTTCTCATTCAAATCGGGTTTCTTCATGCCAATGCTCTTGATCTGTTTTGATTTACCATCATTTTGCCATGAGGTCTTGTTTAACGCCAAACTGAGTGACTTTTGTTCTTAGATTTCATTAATATTACTTACTCTTTCTTGCATGCTATTATGTATTTGACTTGGTTTTCAGGGGTAGACTTCTTTCTTTTTTTTTATTAATTTCATAAATGATTACGCTTTTCACATACAATAACTACATATATATACATAGAATATACATATATATGTATACGGTATTCTAAGAGAGGCAAAAACGAAACTAAAAAACAAAAAACAAAAACAACAAAAGCCAGCTCTGTATTATATATGTATGTATATATACTATATAGTATAGATCGCTCGATCGGATCGAAAGTGCGCGATGGTAAATAATTCTCGTTCTCGTTTTCATTTCTCATATCTCTGGCCAGAGGCGGTTTTTTAAAGTATTTCTGTAGTATACTCGAAATATTTGCAATATTTTCCATATATTAAAACTCCAAGCCTCGCCTCCTCTTCGGTGTCTGTGTGTGTGTGAGTGTGTGTGTGAGTCTTCTGTGGCGATTCTTGTTTGTAAATTTTATAAATTTCCCAAATAAAAAGAGAAAGAAAGAAAATGCCTAACTGTTTGCCCAGTAACGCCAGCGTTACGTGATTTATATGTATATATAATATCTCCCGATTCTCATGAAGTGCCGACTGCACCGGATCTGACGTCACTTCCTCTGCGGCACCTCAAGCGGTATTTCTTCAATCTAACAACCGTCGCCAGCGCACATTTTATGGTATCTTTAAGTATATTTTTAGTATATTTTGTTTTTCGTCTTGTGTTTCTTTTGTATCATCTTCTTCGTCTTTGGTGTTTTATTTTTATCTTTCTTCATTTCATTATAGTACAAAACTTGCCATTTCAAAGGTTTGTGTTATTTTCTGGCTTCATTTCCTTTTTCTCTTTTCATGTTTCTTTTTTTTTGGTATTTTTGAAGGTGTTTGGTATTTGGGTCTGTTGCCTGCGTTTTTTTTTTTTATATAGTTATAGATACACATATGTAATATATAATATATATGTATATTATTAAGTTATCTCAAAAAAAAGTTCTCATTTACGGCTAAACAGCACAACAAACAGTTATCATTTTTTTTTAATGTATATATTTTTTTGTTGGTTACACACATCTTTAGTTTTACTTTTACTTTACTTTTGTTTTTCCCCAAAAATTTGGCCAACCTGTGTGTGTGTGTGTGCTAGAAATGCTGATCTCTTGTTTGCCTTTCCCCTATATATATAAATATTTATATGTATATATATCTCTATGTAAGTGGGTATCCTTCCACGACCGGAGCTACATAACCGCGTATGCGCTAAATAGTAAGTATATTCTCTAAATATAGTTATATACACTGATATAAATTGGCGGCACGTCAATGAGGAGGGGGGGAAGAGGAAGAGGAAAAATCAGGTTTAAATTCAGTCAAGAACTGGATTAGCAAGGAGGGGGACAAGGGATATTGAGGGATTTTGTATCTAACAGATAAATAGATACTCAGACTGAGCGAGAGAAAGAGAGAGATGCCTATAATTTGGGTTGTATTTTCTTCGGTTGTTGCTAACAATTACATTTAGATACTTTTCGATTTAACTATATAAATTGCTTGTGTGATGTTAGATACTGTTTGTGTGTGTGTGTGTCTGATGGATGCTTCTACTTTCAGTTTTTGTTTTCGGTTTCGGTTTTGGACTTTAAATTCATTGAATTACACACGCACAGAGAATTACACACGTACATACAACATCTGGTTAGGCTTAAGTATCGTTTCATCGCTTCATCGGTTCATCGCTTCATCGTTCCCTCAATGAGCGATTATACATCAAATGTACGTTATGTGGCTGCACCGTGTGCATATATGTATGTATGTATGCCTAGGATATATCATATATATATATGTATATATAAATGTAAATGTTCGGTTAATACTCTGGTAAGTTACATAATCGTATAGCTACACACACATGTACCAGTATCTGTAATCGTTATCGTTATCGTTATCGGAATCTCTCTATATGTTTCATATTTTCTTTCTTTCTTTTTTTTGTTCGGTGTGTTTCCGGTTTCCGGTTCTATGGTTCTACAAAAACACATCACTCACAGGGAAATTCGTGTTACAAATACAATAATAGTTAATTTTTTTTACTTTTTTCTCTTACTTTGCATTAAGTTTACTTCTTTGTTTTTATTGTGAGAGGAGAAAAAAGTCATTAGTATTTTTTTTTTTGTTTTGTTTTCTTTTTCTTTTATTTATTTCACTCAATTTGTTGTTAAAGTAGCTTGGTTTCCTTTTGTTTTTGTTTGTTTTAAGTTCGTCATGGACTTGCCGTTTGTTGGTTGGTATAATTAATTAATTAATATATGTATGCATCATGTAAGGTTGCTGTATCTTTGCCGAAGGTTGATTAAGTTTTGACAATAAAAAAAAAAATATGTATGTATGTATGTAAATCTGAGAAGCGCACATTTACAATGCTGCTTAAATTGCTATAAAGTATTATCTTCAACTTTGTCTTCAACAATATACATATATAACTCTGCATCTGCAAATAGTTTTTAGTTTCAGTTTTAGTTTTAATGATATTTTTAGACCATCAAGGTTCCGTTTCTTCATTTCTCAATTATTTTCCATTACATTTCACATCGTATCATATATCAATCTATCTGATATATATATATATATCCATGTATATATTATATACTTAAAAAAATTGAACTATTTTATGCGCGGATCCTGCCCGCTTAAACACAAAAAATAAATCGTATATGTATAGCACTAGCTCTGAAAAAAAATAATAATGTTTTGGGTAATAAATTAATAACAATAAAACATAATAATAGTAAACAATATATATATGTATGTATATAAATTATGCGCGTTTGAATTTGGCCTGCCACATCGATCGATCCACGGCACCAGCGCTGTGGGATCGTGACTTTACATTTGCATATATATATATCTTCCTATGGGGTACATATATCTCTATATAGACTGCTGTATATAGGTTAGGTGTATAAATTATATCGCATTATTATAGCCAATGACTTTTCTTCGTTTTGTGTGTTTTTGTGTTGCATTCTAGCTTTGGTTTTGGTTTCGCATTTCGCATTTCATTGGAAAAACTAAAAAATTGTGCTTGCTTTTCTTTCTATTATAATTATTATTATTATAATTAATTTTCCTTTTTTGTTGAAGAGTCTTTTTCTGGTTGTTTGTGTGCTTTTCTTTTGGTAAATTCATTTTCCCTCCTCTTCTCTTTCGTGTCTGTGTGTTGCTTTGCTTTGCATTTGTTGCTTAAATTGTGTTTTTTTTTTTGTCAGCTTATTAACTAGGTAAATAATATATATAGTAAGCTATATATAGCGAAAAATATTTGCGAAGACAGCGTTTGACATTATTTTCTCTTGGTTTCTCTCCTTCTTTTCTTTTCTTTTTTGGAAGCAAATGAAATCGCAATTCAAATCGAAATTGAAATTGAAATGGAAATTCTTTAGCTAATTGTACAATAGTTATTCTTTTTCTTTTGATAACTCCTTTTCCTTCTCCTGTTCTCCTCTCAGTTTTTATTTACTTAATGTTTCGTGTTTTTGTGTAGTTTTTGGCTTTGTTTGCTTTCATTTAGTTTAGCTGCAAAAACGTTTGCTAGCTGTTTTTTTTTTTGTTTAAATTCGAGTCCAACATTTAAATTATTTACAAATAATATTAAAAAAAAAAACGTATTTATATTATATATTTATATATATATATATTATATTACTATACAAAACTACAGTCGTGCTGTAGACTGTTTATCGATTTTGCGGGAAGGGATTTTACGATTTTTAATTGAATTTAATTTAACTTTGCTTTAAATTCTTCGGTTTAATTCACTGGTTTCTTACACTTTACATAGGTTTTATGTTTCGCTTCTCTTCTTTGTCTAAATCATAAAAAAAAATACCACTGTTATTGATGCTGCTATCGATTTAGCTATCGTTTATCAACCAAAAGTAATCATCGAGTAAAATGAACCTGTGCCCGGAGGCGCATGCAAAAAACATTAAAAACTTAAAAAAGAAAGGAGGCTTTCTCTTAAACTAATCGTATTTAATTGTAATCCCCCCGTCCAATGTGGTTTTTTAGTCAAGGTTTTAAAAGTCCTGGGAGGGCGGCTTCAACAGAAATCTCATTTACAACAAAAATCGTCTCTATATATATATATAATAGTTATCTGTTTTTTAGGGGGATATTTTTGGGCGGGACTTTTGGTATATTCTTAACTATCAATGGGGTTTCTCATGCCCTTAGCTTTGTCTTGGATTTCACTTGCTTTGCTTTGCTTTAAGATTTGTTTTCTTTATGTACGATTTGTTTTCTGTTCCTTGCTCCCTCTCTCTGCCTTCTTTTTTCTCCAAGTGTATTCAACATCAATCTCATTTTTCCATTAAGTAAATTTCTAACTTTCTTTTTTTTTCCGGGTTTTCTTCATTTTTTTGTTAGCTTTCATTTTTGTTTTTCTCTAGGCTTTATAAGTTAAACGGTACTTTTGCTATTGCTGTTTGGTTTTTGTTTTTAAACAATTGTTTAATATTTCTTTAGTTTTGTTTGGTTTTTGTATTTTTTTTTTGTGTTTTTTCCAAGAGTTTTTCTTTGTTTTTTTTTTTAGTTTTTCCTTTTTGGCTTTGTTGTGTTTCTGTGTGTGTTTTGTTTTTGGTGTGTTAAATAGTAGTCACTAACGTAATAGGAAAAAGTTATGAGCCTTTTCCTGTAATTTGCGATAGAATCCCACGACTCTCCGTCACATTCCACCGTGATGCTGCTGGTTTTGGCTGCCACCCGTTCTGGGGGCCATGCCACCACCACCGCCGCCACCGCCACCACCACCCCCAGCACCGCCCAGGGCCGAGGTGGCCGTGGTGCCTGTTGTGGTGCTAGAAGCGGCATCCACATCCTCATCGCCCTCCTCCAGCTCGGCGAGGTTCTCCTGGTCGGACTCCTCCAGGGTTACCTATCGGATTTCCATGAAAAAATTCGGTAATTAATTAATTTGAAAATATTTATATTCCCTTAATAATGACTCACTTGAAAGCGTATCCTATCCTCCTGCGGATTCTCATCGACCCCCGATGGCGGCGGCGATGGCGGTATCATGCTCTGGTAGTAGTCTCTGTTCTCTTCAAGCGTGTCGAGTATATCCTGGGCATCCGGATGGACCAGATCGGCCCAGGTCTCCCACAGCGGATGGACGATGTAGTCGATGAAGCCTACCTGTGACTTCTCAATGGTGGCATTATGGCGATCGCACATGGGACTGATATCCATGCCCGATTCGCGCTCCTTGTCGCCCTGCAGGAAGAACTCCTCCATGAGCAGCGCCACCCAGCGCTTGTATAGCGGCAACGGTTTGGTGGGATTACTCAAATCGGCGCAATGCACCAGATTCTCGAGCACCTGCAGGATAATAAGCATATAAATTATTATATTCTTAAGAATAGGAATGGGTTTCTCTGGCTCTCTCGCTCACCTGTATGCGATCGGTGTAGTTGTCCAGCAGCAGGACTCCGGAGCCGGCCACCTTTTTGGTTTCCACCATTGTCTTTAGGTCGGCCAGCAGACTCATGTGCTTGGACATGTCCGTGGACAGCACAATATCAATAACCATTTTCCTCAATGTTTGGCGTTGTTTCCTGTGGGAAAATATGAATAATTTTAAATAAGAATTTGTTTGTAAGAGAGCTAAAAACAAATAAGTTTAATAGGGGTTTGGGCTCTCCGTTATAAACTGTATTGTATGGTAAGATATTGCAGTAAATTCCTCATGTTTATAGGGATGACACTGATTAATAACTCAATTTTAAGGGGTACTACATTAATTAATTCACTAATTCAAATTTATATTAGAGATATAAACCACACAACCATATGCTCTTTGTAATGCAAATTTAATTTAATTTAAAGACAGAAATCCAAGTTTAAGGTTTCTAATGAAACCTGTAATTAATTCAAAAAATTAATACGATGTCATACCCTCATAAATATAATTTAAAAACTGTGTCATACTTGCATTAGAGATTACTTAAGATTTTTTGAAGAGATAAAAGCTTGAATTATTATTCTTAATATCAAAATATTTAACACTGTGTCATAGCCATATTAATAAAATATTTTGCCCGCTGTCATAGCCGCTTTAAAACTTATTTTCAAATTTTATAAGCACCCTAATATTAGAATTGACTTACTTTTGCATATTACAGAATATATTTAAGATTTTTTGAAGAGATAAAAGCTTGAATTATTATCCTTAATATCGAAATATTTAACACTGTGTCATAGCCGCTGTCATAACCGCTTTAAAGGTTATTTTTAAATTTTATAAGCACCCTAACATTAGAATTGACTTACTTTTGCATATTACAGAATATATTTAAGATTTTTTTAAGAGATAAAAGCTTGAATTATTATCCATAATATCAAAATATTTAACACTGTGCCATAGCTATGTTAATAAAATATGTTGCCCGCTGTCATAACCGCTTTAAAGCTTATTTTGAAATTTCATGAGCACCCTAACATTAGAATTGACTTACTTTTGCATATTACAGAATATATTTAAGATTTTTTGCAGAGATAAAAGCTTGAATTATTATCCTTAATATCAAAATATTTAACACACATGACACACATAGCCATATTAATAAAATATGTTACCCGCTGTCATAACCGCTTTAAAGCTAATTTTCAAATTTTATGATCACCCTAACATTAGAATTGACTTACTTTTGCATATTACAGAATATATCACATCCTTGATTTTGCAATAATTTAAAGGCAACAGCTAAATGATGATTTTCCAAAACAGATTCGTCATTGTACATTAATGCTAGTTCGGAACCTGCAAGGAAACAGAGCGTAGATCATAAGCAACCATTGAATCCATCAAGAATCCTGAGAGACACCCACTTGAGTTAACCAAAAACTGATTGGTTAAGCCTGGATGATCCACATCGTGTATGCAAGCGGCGAACAGGGCACCGCCCACCTCAAGCGGTGTGAACACGCCCTCCAGCGCTGGAGTATTGAGTAGCACATTGGTGCTCTGGGTCACGTCGGCGGCGTGGAGCGAGTTGTGAAACGGATTGTCTTTGACGTAGTGGTCCTCCAGAGTAGTCATAAAGTTAAGAAAAGTTTTCGGTGGTATCATAAGACTGGTCAGTAATTCTCTACTCTGTTTTGGGGTAAAAGAAATAAAGAATTCTAACAATTGAATTTGATTAAATTCCAAAGGAAACCCACCTGAAATATGGTGTATGCCACACAGGTGAGCGGCCGGTTAACGCTAAACTCGCCGATGCTAAATATCTGGATGCCCCAGGTGTCGAGTTCGCCGAGCAGGGTGCCCAGCTCGTTCTCCTTGGGCGTCTCCACTCCAAAGGTCGGCAACCGCTCGCCGGTGAAGCTGTTGGTGTGCGAAAGCGGTCGCTTCACGCCGCTGATCTGCGACATGGGCGGGCCGCGCGGTGAGCGGCTACGGTTGCCATATTGCTGTCCGGCCGACTGTCCGCCGGCACCAACCGCACCACCGCCACTGCCACCGCCGGCGGCTGTGCCAGCCGCGTGATCTGGATTCTCGTCCACGCGCAGCGATGGCAGGTCGAACTCCTGTTGCTTGTCTGGAAAGGTGAAAGGAAAAAAGGAAAGGATTTAGTTAAAACTGATAAATTATTTCTATAGAAATTTTATAAAGATTAAGATAGGATATTAAATAATAAACCTAATATATATTGTAACAAGCACTTGCTGCTGGGGCCTTCGACTCAAGGATTTAAATTAATAAGGGGGATTTTTAATGATATTTCAATTAATATTAATATCAAAATTCATTATTTATGGTGTTATACCCTTACAGGGAATGAAGTTTGCAACGCAGTGAAGGAGACATTTGATATTAGGCTACAATATTTCAGAATTTCGATTTTAATTTCATGAAAATTAGACAACTATATCCTATAGCTGACATAGGATCAATCAGGAAAATAATAGAAAAAATCATAGCTTCGCTGTTTCTCAACATATTTTCATCAAATTTTAGATTATACTACTTATTATAATTTCAAAATTTAATTCCATGAAAATCTGACGACTATATCCTATAGCTGACATCGAAACAATCAATATTTTCATCAAATTTAAGATTCGGCCATTCATTATTATTTTAGAATTTCGAGCCGAAGGCCAACTTCCTTTCTTATTTGTTAATATATTTATTACATTTTCTTATCACCTAGTTTTATTTATCTAAATCTTTTATCGTATAAATTTGTATTTGTATTTGAATTTGCATATTGTATATTATTTTTTAAATACTTGTATTATTTCTTTAGGTTTGTAATATTTTATATATTATTTTTACAAAAATATTACTGTATGTTGATTATAATATATAATATAATTTACAAACCTAATGATGGTTAAATGATTTAAATATCATCAAATTGTTTTTATTTCAAATATGTTTGTGTATTTACAGCTTAATATTAATAGAAGAAACCTATTATATGATAATAAAAATAATGTCTTATAAAGATAACTAGATTAAGGCGGGATAACAATAATAATAATGTTAATAATACAATATATTTTTATAAATATGAACTCTTAATAAACAAACCTATTACTTAATAAATAAAACCCTTAATATATTAACAAAAACAATACATTTTAAATAAAATGTTGATAATACTGTTTAATCACGACTTGTACTATTATTTAAATAAGTATCAGGACTTGTACTACAATCCCCATATATATCAGGACCTCTAGTATTTATTTTTCGATTAAATCTAAGCATATATCCCAACTAACTGCCCGATTAAAAGTCTCTAAAATCATCATAAACATTATTTTCAACATCATCATCAACGGCGCTGACAAACATACAGCCACATTACCACACACATCCTTGCATGTGGGCGTACACAGCCCCAGGATTTATCAGACTACAGGCTGGTTGACTCACTGACTGAATGACTGAATGACTAACTGAGGACGGAATTGTGGGCCAAGAAGGCTGCTCTGCCTGCGGATAAATATATGTATGTATGTAGCATACCATAGTATGTAGAGCGAGTCCTTCAACCCTTGGTGGATTTCTCAGGGCCTTCTTACTGGGCGCTTAAACAGCCATATAAATATTCAAACGTTCGACGGGGGCAAACAAGCAAAACTTTTGCAGTTTCCCATTCAAAATTCCATTGCCTACTTTCCATACCCATTCCCACACAGCCGCAGCCTCTCAAAAACTCAATTGTTTGTTTGGGGAGAGAGAGAGCAAATTCAAATTGCCTGTGTGCATAAATTAATATTCATTTCAAAATTCCAAATTGCGTTGAAAACACATACTTGTACACATATAGGCATAAAATGTGGTAATGTTCTATATAGTTTTTGGGCGTGTCTGCTCAACTGTTGCGTACTTGCGGAAAAAATTAACAGGGCGTAATGTAATCCAATGTCCGCTTAATTCGAATCAATCAATTTTATAGGCATTAAATTCGTTTAAGCGGAAGCTTAAGTTTTGCATAAATTAAAATGTGGTTTAACAAAAGGCTCTTGGGGATAAATAATGGCACAAAAATCTATCATTTAATAAGATTTCAAAGTCAGAATTTGATTTTAATACCATACCCACTATACCATATAATACTAAAGGAGTAAATCCACCTGTGAGGCCTCTACATGAAAGAGAAAGTGCATAAACTAGCCTAGGGAAAGCATAAAGTAATAATACTTTCGATAAACAAATCGATTTTTATAGTTTTGCAATAGCTGAGCCTTATGTTGATATGATATATATATGCTATAACAGTATAACAGTATAACAGTATAACAATATAACAGTATAACAGTATAACAGTATTACATTTGTATAAAACTAACTCCAATGCACATGAATAAAAATCAGGCGATTAGAGCATTAGATTAGCTAAAGTTAATTCTCAGTTAAAAATCTAATTTAAGAAATTACTAAGAAATCCCTGCTAAAGCCAAGCAACTAGCTTTATATTATAATATAAATCAATAAATTTTCTACTTTTCAACGTCTCAATATTCATACATTCCCTCGAGCTAATACAGTTTCTTAGACAATTGGTAATATTACCCAAGGGATTTAAGTGCTCTCCTTCCGAGGAAACACTTTGACATTTTCTTGTGCCAAGCTCTCTATCAGCTTGACAACGCATAAATTTTCTTCCAAAAATTGTTTTAGCTTTTCTTCCGCCCCACGGGAAAATGTCCTCAGCGTTTTTTACGAGTCTTTCTGCCTCCCACAAAAAAAAAATAGAGAAAATATTGTTAAGGAAATGTATTCACCTGATGTGTGTTTTGCATATGTTCCTCGGATTCTGCGTCTGCTTCTGCTTCTGATTCAGATTCTGATTCAGATTCAGAATTGGATTCCCTTTGCTATTGCCTGTTCCTATAACGATTTCAGGTGCCGAAAGCTGTTTTCCCTTTCGTCATTTTTTTCGGGGATTTTCTCTGTTTTTTTAGTGACTTTTTTCTTTCTTTTCTCTTTTTTTTTGACTTTCGAGGTCGAGGCTTCTGTTTCAAATGAAGTGTTACAAATGGACATTAGGCCGCTGCGTGTGTGTGTGGGTGTGTGTGTATCCCCCAAATGCGATTTTATGCTTGATAAACTACGGCAACAACAAGTTAGTTGGGTTAGGCCTAAAAATTCTAGTGAAAAAGGCAGCCTTAGATCCCGAGAAGGTCACTCTGTCCACTCTCTCTCTCCCTCTCTCTGTCTCACTCCCTTTCTCCTTTCTCTTTCTCTTTCTCTGCCCCGTCTGTCTGCCTCTTTCGCCCGGTTCAGTGAAGCAGAAATATGGACAAATGTGCAAATATGCCCGATACCCTTTCTCTCCTTTTTTTTGTGCTTTCAACTCTTTTTTTTTTTGTTGCCCTGCCTTGGCCTAGGTGCGGCGTTTTTGTTTGTCCACGCCCCTCAAAAAACATGGACAGCCGCCCCTTTTACACAGACCAAAAAATATTAGAAGAAGGAATTACTTATATTAACAATAATAATAATAAGGCAATAAATTGGTTTATTAATCTTAATAGATTACTCAAATAAAAACCTATTGTATAATTTTATATGTGTATGTAATTAAAACATATATAAAGTATCCAAGGACTATTAATATATAGAAATATCACATTGTGTTTTAATCTTTTCAATAATTATTAATCGGTACATTAAATGGAAAACAATTTTGATGTAAAAATATATAAAAATTAAATATAATTATATAAAAATAAAAAATATAAAGCGTAAAATACAAAATATTACTCTATAATTATATATAAAAAAAATTAAATAGATTTATGAATTATATAAAATAAATTCAAATATTTATATTTATTTATTTATTTATTAATTAAAGAAAAAGGGTAAGATGAGATGTTTTCCTAAAATAACGTAAATATTAATAATAAAGCTAAATAATTTTATTAATTTTATAATCTAATTTAAATACATTCTTGTTTTCCCATTTATTTTTCTCCCTCTGCATTTCTCCCGAAATTATAGCTTCCATTCCTGCACGCAGTGCCACAAAGTGGCTTTGGCTTTGGACAAAGGCGGTAAGTGGAAAGCTGGAGGGGAAAAATGGCTGGAAAACGGGGATCGGGAAAATCCGCAGAGGGGTTACTTTTGAACAAAAAAAAATGAGAGAGAAACGAGGACGCTATGTGGGTGCGCAGAGGTCGCCGCTTGGGGGCTTGGTTCGCAGGTTAAACAATGAAATTTCCACTTCATCTGTTTTTATGCTGCTCTGCATAATTTAATTTTGCACTTTCAATCCGAAGGAAAAGAGGAAAACAGAGACATTCAGTTTGCTTTTTTTTTTGACCTCCCCACAAAAAAAGGAAGAAATATTTTGCGTTTTCCAACAAAACTTGGGGATTTAAATATTTAAATATATTCTTCGAAATTGGTATCAAAATTATATTGAAATTTGCAAAAATTTTGTGAGAAAACAAGTTTCGATAGAGAAGAATTACTATATTTCTTTCATGATATGATAATCATATTTAAAGTATTTATTTAAAATAGTTATTTAAATTCTAAACAGTTATAAAGTATGTTTTCTGCCTTTTTGAAACGTTACAGACATTTAATAAATAAATTTGCTAAGAAAATATGTAAATATATAAATTATTTTATTTATTTTAAGAGCATACATTTTTCGACTTGATATATTTTATTTATTTTCGCTCACTCCCTTGATTTGCATAACTTTTGCTGGCACTTTTTTAGCCCTAATTTGTGTGCTGGAGAGAGATGGAGGCGGATGGCTTTGGTTACTTTAAATTTCTTCCTTTGCTTTCCCCTCCCAAAAGGCTTTATCCGCCGATATGGCTAATGCAATTTTATTGCATACTTTGGTGAGGGAAAAACTATTGTACAAAAACTATAGAAACGCGAGACGAGAGCCGCCTGAAACAAATTGCAGCCAGCGAAAGTTGTAGCCGCAGAAGAACATCTTGAATAACTTTGGATTGGGGGCGTTGTAGGGTTAATGGGGTTGGTGCTGGGGGAGAAATAGCTTCTGCTACTGATGATGATGATGATGGCGCGGAATAAGGGGTAAATACAATTGGAAATCCAGTTGAATCTCACAACTGATTTGGGGCGGAAATGATTGGAGTATTGTTAGAATTATTTGTTCAATTGTTTTTGCAAAAAAAAGTTTGCTATCCATCTTTGGGAAATAAATTTTCATCGTTAGGCAGGTGGATCGATGGAAGTGGAGACGTTGCACTTAGAGCGAAACTAATCTAGTATATAGTCTATGATTTAAAGATTAAAGATAATCCGTTTTCTACTTAATTTATTACTCTATTTAGCTTAGAATCTTGGCTTACCCAAAAATGTGGAACATATATATTCGGAAATCTGATTTCCCGATCTGCTGGATTCGCTGAAGTGTGACAGCTCCTTGTTGAGCATGCGTTTGAACTGAAAAGGAAGAGATATCAGGATTTTAGTGCGGTTTATATAATAGTTAATAATTAATAATTACTATAAACTTGAACTATATCAAAAGAATCTTCCTTTTTTTTATTTGAAATAATTATTTTTATTTTAAGCCTTTCATATAAATAAATTCATTTGCATTATTCAATATCATCATCTATATTTTTAAATACTTTTCAGATATTTCACTTCCAAATTTCACTTCTTCAAGTACTTTTCCCTGAAGGCTTAAACATTTAAATAAACAGGTGTCTTTGAGATTTCTAGAGATTAAAGTGTCAGTGGAACATGGTTTTTTTCTTTGCGATGGATTTCAAATATAATTCAAAATATTTAAATACTTTTCCATTAAGTTGGCTATACTTAAAGGTTTAAAAAATCGTATAATTTAAATATATTAAATCAAAAACTTAATTAAATTAAAAATTACTTTTATGTTTAGATTTTATTTATATTTAAGTTTACATGTAATTTTATATCAAATATAGATTAATATTAATTAGTACGATATGTTTTCAATATTCATTAAGTCACATTTAAAACTGTTAATAAAAAAGCGATATAAATCGAATCTCTTTTATAAATCGATATAAATCGATTCTCTTTTATAAATCGATATTCTTCAATATTGATAAAATATTTATATCTATCTATTTATATCAATCTATAAAAGCAGAAACGATATGGATACCATAAAAATAAATATAAGTATATATTCCATATAATAAAAAACTCTTTAATATCGTGATTATATTAATATATCGATTAATTTACTAATTAAAGCTCTGATCAATCGATCAATCAATCTTATCCTACTCACCTTAAGCGAAGCCATGTCGGAGACACTGCGATGGGTCTGGATAGTCTCCAGCTGGTCGAGGCACCAGTCCAGCTCCTCGATGGTGTCGGTGGCCAGGCGGGTGTAGGCCTCCTCGCCCTGCGACAGGGGTCCGCCCGCCGGATTGGTGGATCGGGCAGCCGACGAGGATTGCGTGGGCCGCCTGGATCTTGGTTGATTAATACACAGTTTTCCACACACACACACACACGCACACACAGAGGAAGGTAGAGAGGGGTGGGGGGGTTGGGTTGGGGAGATATTTTTGGAGTTACAAAGGAGTTACAAACAAACAAACAAACAAACAAAATAAACAAACAATCAAACAAAAGGAACCATCAAACAATCGAACAAACATTTAAAGGGAGCGCAATGGAAAAGCGTTTGGAAATGCAAAATTAATGACAAATGATCGTGAGATAATTAAGGGAAATAATATATATATATATATATATATATATAGATATACATATAGGGAGGCGGGAGGCGGGGTGTGGTGTGTTTTTTTATTTTATTGACGTAGGCATGGTGTGTGGTGAGAAGAACACAACATTTAGATTTTTGGTGAAGTTTGCACACACATATACACATATATGCAAAAAAAGTTTTGGTTAAATGAGAGAGAGAGAGTTAGAGAGAGAGAAAGTAAGAGAGAGAGAGAGAGCGAGAGAGAGCGGAAGAAAGAGAGAGAGAGAAAAATATTTATATTTTGTGAAGAAAATTGCTTGTTTTTTGTATTTGATTTTTTTTCTTTGAGGGTTTTCTTTTTTTTTGCTTTTTTTTTATTTACAGCAGTCTCTGCCAGGGTCAGGAGCGGGCGGGCGGGTGGTCAGGGGGTAGGGTCTTTTGGGGCCTGCTGGGTGTTAAGGTTATTAAGTGTTAAGGGTTAACATTCAAAACATAAACCCATTTCCTCCAAAATGTGTTAATTATGTACATTTAGCATGCATTTCCTAAAGTTTTCTTTAATAATTATTTAACATGAATATTTTACCTATAAAATTTATGGTTTTTACTTTAATTAAGATATTATTATAATACATATATTTAAATTCATTTAATTTCTGTCTTCCTTATTATTCAGTATTGATTTAATCAAAGAAATATGGAAGTTGTTAGACCAAAATACCAAAAGAAAAGTATTATATTTCACGTCTTTAAAGTAAGGTTAAATTTGTATACAATTACTTTCAGTTATTTTTTTTTAATATTATTATTGCTGTAATTGAATTATTATTAAATTTATTTTTTTATATTTTTAAATAACTTTAAAAAATTTACTTTCAATAATACACGTTTATCAGTTTGATTATTTCCCAATTTTTTCAGTAAACAATTTCATTTTTAAGTGTTTATTATTTAGTATTTCTTTGATGAACTTGGGAAATGATCAAATTGTTAGACCAAATTCACAAAAATATTTTTCTTAATTTTAAAAATGTATTAAGTTTTATAAATTTTCATTTTAAGTATTTTTATGATTTGTTTATTACTTAATTCCCAAGTTATCCCCTTTTTTTCAGTGTTCTTTGTATTTTATAAGGTAAAATGCTTTAAAACGTGGAGAGAGTTGGTGGTTAGTCACATGTCAAACAACCAACCGGCGAACAATAAACAATAAGCAAAAAACTCAAGTATTTCCCGGTTGAACAACCCACTAATAAAAAATACAAGAAAATTGATGCTTTTTGGAAAATTGACACAGCTGAGAAACATGGTTTCCCTCTAAAATTTTCAATTCTGTGCCAGATCTATGCGAGTGTTTAATCTATATTTTCTTTATTCTTTGTGCGGCATAGAGTTCTTTTTTTGTCCTACTTGTTTTCTTTATATTTTTGGCACGTTTCGCGGAGGGGTAAGCACCTTCAACCTTTTGCAAGGGTTATTTCGCGCAGATTTCTTTTATTTTTTTATTTTTTTTTCTTTTGTATCCACGTTGCATATATTTCTTTATTTATCCATCTATTTTCTATTTTCCATTTTGTATTTTCTATTTCTGGTTATTGTGCGGCTATAGCGAGGTGTCTCGCTGACTGTGTGTCATTGTGTTGTTTGTTGTTCGCTGGTTTTGATTAATTAAAGTGTGAGACAACAAAAAACACACCAAAGAGCACAAAAGAGCGGGACAGAGCCACTCGGTTAGAGAGAGAGAGAGAGAGAGAGAGAGAGAAAGAGATATAGAGGGGGGGTAGTGAGTGGGTTAAAGCGAGCAAAGAGCAGGCAACACACATAGGGGTTAAGTGAGATTTCAGTATTTTTTTATTTTTATTTTTCTTTACTTTATTTTTTTGGGGTCAAGTACATCTCCCTTGATACACAAACAAATTTTAAGTCTCCATGGCAAGGGGCAGGGGGGACAGGGGGGGCTGAGACAGGGTCGGGGCTAGGGGGGGTCACAGGGGTCACAATACACTTACTTGTTTGATGCTGGAACATTTGTCAGACTTAATAAATTGTTGCGCACAGAACGTAAACTGGCTAAAATTTGGGCGAAAGGCGTCACAATGAGATCCTCGCCATGGCTGCAAAGAAAATTCAACAAAAATTAAATTAAAATTAAAAAACAAAACAATTCAATTTATTAGTAACCATATTTATATATTTATTTAGAGAAATATATGAATTTATGCTTAGGCATAGGGAAACCCAAAAGCAACAGGAGACAAATGTATAAAGACATGCAACGGTCAAAAAAGGACAAAAATATATAATACACCACCTAAAAGTAATTATAATTGCATTAAAAAAATAATATACACTCTTTGGAATATTTTAAATATTATTTAAGGTGCAAAAACATTCTAATTTTGTAGTAGCCTAGTAGAGGGTCACACCATATTATCGATATTCGTACTACACACTAAGCTAAGTAAACCTATGTTAAACCTAAGTAATCGATGTTAAGACTATGTTAAAACTAAGTTAACAGAAGGTATGTTAAGCACGATCCATTCTGTATTTCATCTGTTATTTCAGTGTTCTGTTATTTTAGTGTTGCAACCAAACCTTCCTCCCACAATTTTAGTATAAATATTAGAGAAATAATATAGAAAATAGTGAAACCAGGCACCAACCCCATTTTTAATTTGCCTCAGTTAAAAACCAGGATCTAACTAATTTAATTATAAAGAATTTAATTATAATTGTATTAAGAATTATATATAAACTTTTTACAATCCCTTTAATATTAATGATAAACATTTTGAATTAACTATAAATATTAAAGAAATAATTCTTTGCCTGGATGGATGAAAAAGGTAAAAACTTTATTATCTATTAACTTCTATATTAAATATATTTCGTTGCTTAATAATAAAAAATTAATCATTTGAAAAATATATAAATACCAAATCTCTAATTAAGTATGCTTTGCACCCGCCTTCAATATTATTTCTATTGGCAAAAATGCCACAACAAAAAATAAACTAAATACATTTGCTTCAAACATACAAATATGTACATATATTCCAAACTATTTACGATCTGTTGGCAAATTGGAAAGTGTGTTGGCAAATCTATAAAGCTCAATCAAGGAAAATCGCTTACATTGGACGAATATTAGGTTCGGAGGCACTTTGATGCATTGCCAAAAACAGCGAAAACAAGACCATAAATAACATGAAGAATTTGAATTTGAACAATTTTCTCTAATTTATTTATTTATTTAAATTAAATTTGTATTTAATTTTGTCTATGTGTGTGCCTGGCATTTATTTTGACTAGAATTTAAATGGCAAAATGTTGTGGAGATTTGGAAAGAAATCAACAAATACAAAAAAAAAGGTCAGTGAATGTCCTTAACGCACACACACACCTACACACTAACATGTATATATATATGTGATATATATATATAAAAAAAGGACGCCATGGCGACGGCCAAGTTTCTGTTTCCACCCTCTTCCATTTTTATTTCGGCAATTGAAAATTCCACAGAAATTGTGGAAAGCACACACACACACATATATATGTATATATCTAGAGGAGAAAATTCGGGGCTGGGAGGACATCGGGACACATTCTTTTTTTTAGGGGGTTTTTCTGTAGGGGGCGGGACTCTCAGGCAAATGCCTCTTCGGAATTTTCGCGCTGTGTGCCAAAAATAAAACAAAAGGAACCCAAAAAAATTAACGAGAAAGCGAAAATCGAAATAGGCAAAGGCAAAGCGAAATAAACGCAAAAAAAATTGACAAACAAAAAAATGGCATAAATTAATAATAATAATAAATTATTAATAAAATATAAAATGCTTAATGCATATAGGTGGCACAAATTAAGAAAGGCGCCAAAGAATCAAAATTATTTGCAGAAGGGTACTAAATATATAGTTAAAGTTGTTTTTTCTAGGGGAAATTTAAAAAATAATTTTGTGTTTTTTAATTAAATATATCGTAAATAGTGTAAATATTATATATTAAACTAAAGATAAGGTAACACTAAGAAACTATCGAATGTAACGATCGATAAGAAGAGGACTCGATAATGTAATCGATGGTGGAAAGAGACAGACGTAAAAAGAAGAAAATTTTAGAAAAATAAAGACTTTACAATATAAAGACAAATAAAATTTCAAGAATATTTAATTAAACAATTTTTTCTTAAAGACAAGGAAAAAAGTTACTAATCAATGAAAATTCCCTGAATTCTTTGTCACCAAAAAATGATTTGCCTTTCACTATTAAAGAAAATAATAATATTTATTTTTCTGGCACTTATTAAATAATTTATGGAATATCCATTATAATAAAATGAATTTCCAATTAAAAATATATACATACAAAAATAAATACGTTTTAATATCTTTTACAAGAATTTTAGCTCAAGAACCTTTTCTTGCTACTTAAAGACATTAATTTATATATAAAGAAAAACTTTAAATGATTTGTATAAAGTTATTTAAGCTACTGAATAATTGTGTCGTTTGAGTCTATCAACCTTTTTCTTTTTTATAATTATATTATAGTATTTATCGGTTTATTGCTAATTTTGTCACTCATTTTCCACTCAGCCAGACAATGAAAATCAGCGGCTTTTAACGCATTGACCTAGTTTGCAGGCATAACCGCATCAAATAATACAATTTAACAAAAAATAATTAACCAGGAAAAGAAAGAAAGAACCAACACAACAGCTCATTTCCAGACTCTCCGTGCCGTGCCTTCTGTTTGTGGTTTGTTTTCCCTTATATTTTCCCCGCTTTTCTGCACCTCTTTCAACGCCCATTTGCTCAACACATTTTCGCATTTTGTTTTCATGATTTTTGGCACGTCGCATATAGCATGAATATCGGCCAGTTGTGACAGACATTATCCATCGATGACCGCAAATGCAGTGCCACAAACGAAATGGGGAGCATTCACCCGCGGAAAAACTCCGGGAAACCTTGCTTCTTGATTGGTTTATATTTGTTTTTTGTATTTTTTTGTGTTGCCACTTATTTGTCATTTTTTTTTTATTTATTTTTTTTTAGCATTCCCCCATTGCCATTTCGATTTATTAATATTGCGACGCATTTTCAACACGCCCCTCTAAGACCCAAAAATATCGCCTCTTTAGTTGAAAAACAACAAAGGTGACTCATTGCTATTAAAGGTAGATGAATGTGAATCTGAATCTGAGTGTCGTATCTAAAACTAAAATGAATATTATTTTGCAAATTAAGTGAGGAAATTCTTTCGGAAATGTGTCACAGAAAAATACATTTCCAAAGTAATTTGTGGTTTCAATTACCTTTTCACTTTCACTTCTCAATTATTTATTGAATTTTCAAGCTAGAAAAATTCGTAAGAATTTTTTGGGAAATTTTCCTTAATTCCCTGACATGAAATCGTATTTAATAAAAGCCAAATGAGCCATCAAATTCTTGATAATTGATACAAATGGCTTTATGTATAAACAATTAGTCCTAAAAACTTGTGAAACATCAAGCCAAAAAAATAAATGAAAATTCTAAGAATTCTTTTTTGTCAACAGAAAGATTTTGAAAGCCAACAAAAAGGAAAAATAGAAACTTTTCTCAGGCAATTTGATTTAAAATAGTTTTTGAATATATTTTTTTAACTAGTTCTAATAGGTTTTTCAGTGAAATTTCTTTAATAAATACAATAAGACTTTGTTATGCAGTTCTGACAATATTGTAAACAGTTCTTGTATATTTTTTAACTTGAAATAAGCTACTTCCAATAATTTCTTTTATTTTCTTGCACTATTTTAGAATATTTTCATATATTTTTAACCAAAAATAATGATTAGTTTGAGGTTTCTCAAAATAGTTATAGTTTCTTTTATTTCTGCTTAAGAATTCCACAATCTTTTGCCAATTAGAATGTTAAATAAATAAGACACAGGCAGAGAGATTGCGGAGATGAGCCAAGCCAAGCCGCGTCGAGCCAATATATATTGACATGAAAATATTTGGGAATATTTGGGTACCGCCATAGATCATAATTAATGAAAGCATATAGAAGACACGCTGCTGGGGAACATGAAGCATAAGGCAGCGCTTGTTTGGTGTCATTAAATTGGAATATAAATACACGCGCATATATCTCAATCGCGGACAACGTATAGGAACTATTTTGAGTGCTGGTCAAGCAGCAGGCCATAAAAGGCCCTGACAAATCGGTCATATATACACTATATTTAGACGAGGATAAATATATAATATGTATGATCCTAGGGATTTACCTGCGGTGCGACTTAATCGAGAACATGTTGTCCCGATCGGCAAGTATCGTCACAGCCAGATCGTCCTGCAGAATCGAGGGTATCATGTTGAAGAAACTGTGCACTCGCGGCAGTGACTGCGACGACGCCGAGTTTTTGTTTAGCATTTTTAACTGATTTTTTATGCACTCAAAAACACGAAAAAAAAAATAAACTTAATATAAAAAAAAGATCACTGTTGGCCCCCTGGGGCCCACTGGGAGAAATTTCTTTTTCGAACTTTAAGGTCACAAAAATCACACACACACACACACACTGAAGTCCCTGGATATTTATTTATTTTTTTTTTGATTTTGTTCTAATTGTTTGGTTTCTTAAATTGTTTGTTTTTGTTTCAAGTTTATTTATTTTTTAAATTTGTAATTTAAATTCGATTTTTCCACGAGCGCACGCTGGCCGAGAATGAAGCGCGTCCCGCGAAAATACAGAAAATACAGAATCCAAACACACAAATCCACAAAAGTGAAAAAGAAAAATTATAGTAGACGAATCGAGAGAGGGACAGAGATGGAAAGATCAAGAGAGAGAGAGAGAGGGAGAAAGAGTGGGCCAGAGAAAACGAGAAGAGCCGAGAGAGAGAGAGAGAATCAGCGCGGGCAGCTGAGAAACAAATTATATTCAACTTAAATAAATATTTCTACTCGCTTTTGTGTGTGTGTGTTTATGTCATTTTTGAGATGATGAAAATGTGTGTGTTTTCTTATTTTTATTTCCATTTTTGTTGTATTTTTTTTTTAATTTTTTGCTTGCTTTTCGTCTTAATCAAGCAACAACAAACACTTTTGCACAATTATTGAAATACAGGGTAAAGGATTATAAATAAATATAATAATATAATAATATAATAATATAATAATATAATAATATAATAATATAATAATATAATAATATAATAATATAATAATATAATAATATAATAATATAATAATACATATAAAATCTATGCGTAAATCCCTAAAAAACTTGACTAAGCAAATACAATTCACAAAACCCTTTTAACTTTATCAATTTTTGAAAATATCCATTTTTGAAATAGTAAATTTATTAAATTAACAAATAATACAAACTTTAAATATTTTTTCAGTTTTTCAAAGTAAAAATCTTGAATTTTTGCCTACAAATATTACCTAAATATCAATATTTAACCATTTTAAGTACGAAAATATTCCTAAAAGTCCAATTTATTTATTTATAATCCCTTTTAATGAAACGTTGCAGCTTAATAAAGCCTTAAATTAATTTATTTTAATGTTCAGAAGCAAGAACATAAGCAATCACCCTGTAAAAGCTGCGTCCTTGCCTGGCACTTCATCGCCATCATCATCATCATCCCGGCCAGAATCATTATCATCATTATCGTGGCGATTATTATTCGGAATGAGAGAGAGAGAGAGAGAGAGATATATAGTAGTTACCTCTGCCAGCAGATCTCGAATAATTTAATTTTCATTTGCAGTTTGCCTGCCGCCCCTCTAGTTTGTATTTTTATACACACAGCACACACAAGCCCCTCACTTACCTACGCTAATGTTTAATAAATTCTCTGCCTCTGCCTCTGGCTCTCTCCCTCTATCTCTTTCTCTGTATTTTTCTCCATCTCTCTCTCTGGCTGGCTGCTGCCTTCAATTGGCATTTTAGTTGGCACTTTGCTGCTTGTTTCTTGTTAGTATTAATAATTTTAGTTGCTGTTTTTGTTGCTGTTGCTGTTGCTGTTGTTGCTGCAGCTGTTGGCATTTGATTAACGCTCATTAGCGTCGAACAACAACAACAACAACTCGCACATCAATTTTTAAATACAGCAATTATTTTAATATCTTTTCGCATGATAGAAAGAAAAATAGCCAAGTTTAAGAGAGAGATGGATTGAGAGCACACCGAAAGAATAATTCAAGATTATTTTTCATAAAAGACAATATAGGAATTAATATAATAAAGAAATAATTTATATAATTAATATAATAAATCAATAAATAAATAAAAAAATATATATTATATATTATTGTTGAGTAACTGATTAAAAAACTTAAATTTTTTTTAAACTAATGTAAGATTTTATATTTATATAAATATATAAAATATAAACAAATAGGAAAATTTATTCTTCAAAAGAGAAAATATAAAATAATTAATATAATAAATAAACAACAAATCAAATAGTTTGGAAGTTTAATTTAAATCATATTTCTAAACAAATTGCAAATAATGTGCGATTTTATATATACTTATGTGAAGAACGGAAAGGTAATTATTAAAAGAAAGTAAAACAATGTATAAAAACAAATAAATAATAAATTTTAAACATAAATAACTAGGGTAATAACAACTAAATAAATAACAAATAAAATACATATTCTTTGAGAAACTAATTAAAATATTTTATGATTTTACATAAAATTTCCTTTAGGTAATAATTTTATTTTCCTGTACTTTTCGTTTATTATTACAAGACTGCTATTAATAATTTTTGTTTTGGCAAATTTTCGTAAGTTGTTCAGACATATAGAGACGTGCCACTTAGGCTGATAAAACTGGGTAATATGGGGCACACATTACTCATACGCAGCGTGCGCCACAACTAGCTCTGATTTCACATTTCGCCCAACAGTGCAACCTCCCACAGAGAGTCTCGCCTTTATTGCATTGACTGACTGACTGACTGACTGGCTGACCGATTGACTGACTGACTGACCGAGTGACTGACTGACTGAGCAAGCGATTATAGTGACTACCCGCGGCTGCCTGCTCGTAAACAAAAGAGCTTCTTCGGTGGAATGCCCAACATTTGGGTATAAACACTCTCGGGGACAACGAGTGCAGTTAGAGATTTATGGGATTTGTGCAATCAAACTGTTTCTAACCACATTTCAAATAAGCTGCCTTGAGAGATCCCAGTCTCGACGAGAGCAGCTTGAGATGTCCATTAAAATGATGGGCTTAATGGGGCGCCTCGTGTGCCCTACAGAGTGCAAGTTGCTCTTGAATTTTAGGGAATATATATTACCATTTACTAATCTTTCTAATTAAATATTAAATAGTTCATAAATTTCAGCTATGGTTCGGTTTTTTGAGGGTTAATTCGGGTTTCTTTGGGTTTATTTCGGCTTAAGTTCAGGTTTATTTCGGGGTCTTTGCGGGTGAACTTCGGATTAATATCGGGTTTATTTTCCTGTTCGTTTGAGCTTTATTTTGTGTTAGTTTTGGGTAAGTTTTGGTTTAATTTCGGGCTTATTTCGGGTTTATTTTGTTTTTATTTCGTTGCCTATTAGCTTCCTCCTAATATAAAATTTATACAAATAGTTTTATTACCGCTCGGGAACGTTCGAAAAATTTGTAGAAAAAAAATATAACTTTGTTAGTTTTTAACATATTTTAATAAAATTTGAGATTTGGTCACATTAAATTATTTCAAATTTTTGTTGTTGTTCAAATTTATAAAAATTGAACTATTATCACATAAAGCTGCCATAGGAACAATCAGGAAAATACTATAAGTCACAGCTCCTTTTTAATACATTTTCATCTAATTTGAGATGCGGCTTTTATTTTTGTTCCAGTATTTCGGTATTTTATTCCAGTATTTTTCAGGTTAATTAAGGGCTTACTTCGGCTTTTTTTAAATCTAATTACAAATTTATTTCCAGCTATTTTTTTATTTATTTAAAGTTTAATTCGATTTAATTTCTTTGTCTATTGGATTATTCCTTATTCGAGCCATATCATGGAAGACTGCACTCTGGCACTTGCAGCTCCCGATATTAAAGCACTTAATTTGCATTTCACTTTTGGCTTGGCACAGACCCATCCTACCTTCCTTCCTCCCTCCCGCCTAGCATTTCCATTTTCATTTCCATGCCGCATATCGTGCTATAAAAATGTCTATTTTTTCGCTGCTCCTGGGTGTGAATGACAAATCTGCAATGTGCAATGCATTTTCATATATATACATACATACATACGCGTATATACATATTTCTATAAGCGAGTATATAAAAGTGAGCCGCCTGCACATGTGTGGATATTCTATATATATATATATATATATATTAAGACTAAAATTATGTGCCTGCAATCACGATGGCTCTTCTCGCACACCCTCAACGCACACTTACACTGAGAAAATTCAAACAGAATAAAAGTATTTAAAAGTGGGATTATGTTACCAAGTGTTTTTATTGCGTTTAATTTTTAAGTAGGATTTTCATAAGACAATTTCAAGTCTCTTTGGTAAAGTGGAAGTACTTATATATTATATTTATTTTGTAAATAGTGTAAATATTATTATTATTATTATATCTATTAAACTAAAGATAAGGTAACACTAAGAAACTATCGAATTTAACTATTGATAAGAAGAGGAATCGATAATGTTATCGATATGAAAAACGAGACCAGAGACAGACGTAAAAAGAAGAAAAAGTTAAGAAAAATAAAGACTGCAATTTAGTTTAAAAAACCACTAGTTTCTGTTTATATTTCAGACTGTAATTATTTTTAAAATATATTAAAATAATTTTAAGCTACAATTTCATTTGAAATACTTTCGAAAACTTTCACAAAAGAAGAAATATATTATTTCTAAATAAAAATAAATAAATATTCTCTCTGTTAGGAATCATATTCCGGCACTAACACACACATTCCCTAGTCTGGGGGGTAATTGAGGCTGGGGCTGAGGCAGAACAAATTTAATGCACGGGAAAAATGTATTTTATTTAGTTGGAGCTGAAGAAGCATTCCCTTGGCTGAGCCATATTTTATGGGTTTTTCCTTTTTTTCTTTTCTTTTTTTTCCCGGCACTATTTTTTTCGTGTGCCAGCTTTTCTTGGGTGTCACACGCTGCGTATGAATAATGTGAGCGAGTATGTTACGTATACGCCCGGTGCGACGACACTGCATGTGGCAACTACTGAAAGAGAAAGAGTGAGAGAGAGAGAGACAGAGAGAGATAGAGAAGCTAGAGAGAGACAGGGCGTTCCCCTTGATTGACTTCTGTCAGCAATTATTTCGTTTTATTTATTTTGCCTAGATTTTCTTTTTTCGGTTGAGTTTTCCTTGGCACTTGGGGACAGGAAATAGGAAATGTTTTTCATATTTAAATTAGCTTGGCCTGCACTCTCAATACTATAATTTATTTATTTATTTTGTTGTTCTTGTTGTTGTTGCCCGAAAGCGTCATTCGGTGTGCGAAATTCCTATTCCCCAGGTCGAAATTCGGTCTGCAACTCGTGACCGTCAAAGACAAATTGAAGTGACTCAACAAATAATACCAGCATGTGAGCATTATGCACAGACAGATGACTCAAGTCTATATTATTTGTATGCTTACTTTTTTTTAGGGAAAGATGGAAAGTTCAGAGTTCAGTGAACTGACGACAATGGAGCTCGGAAGGAGAAGCCATTGTTCTATTTTTTGCTTTCCTAGATTTTTTTTATTTAAATTTATAAATTCACGAAAAGTGATTTATTTCCAAAAGCACTTGCATATAAATATCTGAGAAATTATTGGTTGAATCATCGTTGCTTTTTAAAGGGTTTAAGGTGAATTTAATATATTATTTAGTTCAGATTTTTATTAATTAAATAATTCAAAGAGGTTATATTTAATTTAATTAAATACTGCCTCTAGTTTGGATTTATTTTAATTAAATTTGTATTTAATTGTAAATTTACTTTAATTAAATATAACATGCACTTTAAAATTAATTTTATTTTAATATCTGCTTTCATTTAAATTCATTTAAGCGTGTCACCAAAAAATATGTATAAAAGATACCTAGAATCTAAATCCTATATTTTAAAACCAATTAAAATAATAGATAATAATAAATACCTACAGATTAATGCATTTTTTACCCCTAAAAGATTTATTTACATTTTTATATAATGAAACAATTCTAGAGCCCTCAATTAAATACTCAAAAATGAACAAATTAATTCCTAAGCTTAAGTTAAATAATTGTCATACATTACCTTTATGATTTTTGCCTAAAAACAAATGTTTATAGTTTATATTTACAACTCCTAACTAATACAATTTTTATATAAACCCAACCACAAATTCAATTTTATACTAAATCATGCAATGAAATAATATTTGCTTAAATAAATAGATAAATTTATATAGAAAGAATCAAAAACCATATCGAACAAGTGGATAAAATAGCTTTGAATTTCCCAATAAAATGTTGCATAATCAACCTCAAAATGAACCTTAATTTTGTGGTGCCAAAAAATGAAAAAGAAAAGTAAAATAAAAACAAGGACCGCATGCAGGGTGACATACACAAGGGACACAGAGACAAGGACAAAAAACATACATCAAAGGCAAAGGCAGGCAAGACATAACATTTCAGATAGATAGATAGAAAGAGACAGAGAGAGAGAGACGATATAAGGTGGGTCTCTCAGCATACGTACGATCGGTCAACGAGTATAGAGGCTTCCTGTTCTTTAAACCTGGAAAAAGGGTTACAATCTTAATAAACGACGATAATACAGACAACAATCAAAGGGGAAATTAACTAAGTTAGGGGGGAAAAGGGGAATAAAAGGGAAATATGTAGTAGGAAATAGTAAGAAAGATATTAAAAAGGGAAAAAGTAGCTAACAAAGAACACTGGGAAACATTAGGAAAATTAAACATAAAATTATATCCTTTTGTGTTGTAAAAGATAGAATAATAAAAACTTAAGATTTTTAATAATAAACAATATTTAAATTTAAATAATATTTCCTTTATCAATTTTCCCCCAGTGTTTTTCTCTCCAAAAAGAGCTTAATTGATGCGTCACGTGCCAAATGCTAAGTGAATGTGTCCAGCTGGTGGGAAAATTGGAAAATGGGGAGGGCTGGCCGCTGGAAAGGGGCTCGGATTCCGAATTCTCCTCCCGCCTCCTTCCCCACACCCTTTCCTTTCCCCCCAAGTGTGACTTTCGCTGACGCAGACAATGACCCCGCCACATAGATCAGTGACGTCATTCCTGCGCCATACGTCACAACAAGAAAACAAACAAACAAACAAACAGACTGAAGGCAAAAGGAGAAGGAGAAGGAGAAAGAGATGGGGCCACTGACAGAGACATGGGCAGAGCGACAGAGATAGCAAATCTGGGCTGCACAAAAAGTCGAAGTTGAAGTGTTGACATTTAAGGACACCCCCCTACCTTCTGGCATTTTCCACCCACCCCCCGATTTGTGTCTACTGCATTTGCAACTCTGTGGAAAATGTCATTGGGCAAAAAACAAAGGCAGAAGAAGGGTGCAAAAAAAATAGGTAATGGCAGGCACTTTACCTAACTTGAGGGTAGCTAATCGGATCATAGAAAAGTCCTATACGTGTAATTTTAGTTCATTTCTATGGCATAATCTTTATATTAAGTACAATTTCGTATTAATGGTATAATTTTAATGTTTTTTAGAGGTTTTCCCGTTCTCAAGATAGGCCTTTTCTAAGTCTTTTATTAGTCCTATGATTAGGTTTAAAAAGAAATTAAATTCTTTTTATTTAGGATCATTTTTATACTCATTGAGTGTTAGCTTTAAAAATGTTGATAATTTTCCTTAATTCTAACCACTACTTAAAGTAGCTGTCAAAAATAAACTCTCCTTTAGTTAAAGAACTCCTTGTTTCCTTTCCATCTCATCAAAGTCTTACTTTATTCAAAATGTTTATACTTATTTAGTGTTAGCTTTAAAATTTTTGATCATTTTCCCTGATTCTAACCACTACTTAAAGTAGCTGTCAAATGTAAACTCTCATTTAATTAAAGAACTTCTTGTTTCCTTTCCATCTCATCAAAATCTTACTTTATTCAATTTTTTTATACTTATTGAGTGTTAGCTTTAAAATTTGTGATAATTTTCCTTAATTCTAACCACTACTTAAAGTAGCTGTCAAAAGTAAACTCTCGTTTAATTAAAGAGCTCCTTGTTTCCTTTCCATTACTGGCTTTATAATTTAGGATAATTTTTATACTTATTAAGTATTAGCTTTAAATCGTTTTGATAATTTTCCTTAATTCTAACCACTACTTAAAGTAGCTGTCAAAACTAAACTCTCATTTAATTAAATAACTCCTTGTTTCCTTTCCATCTCATCAAAATCTTTATTTTATTCAAATGCAGTAAGCAAATGGTTTTTCACTTTATCTAAGCCAACCTCAATTAATTTTCGTTTCCTTTGGGAGTTTCAGGTTTCCCCACACGCCAGTTAACCCCCTCTTAACCCAAGTTAACCCACGTTAACCCTCAAAACCTGATGCAGTTTTGTGGCAAAATTGAGGCAAACTTAACCCAAATCCCAAATCTAAATCCAAACTGGGTAACTCAATTAAAAGGATTCCCAGGTTCTTCCTCGATTTCTATTGCGATTCCAATTCTGTTGCTTTCAGTTTTGGAATTAATGGCGACACACAGAAGTTGCAGCAACAAATTTCAACTTTCCCCTTCGAGAATGAATTGCAAAGGCATTTGCATGGCTCTGGAATGGGGGAGTGGGGGAATGGGACTTCCAGGTAGACAAAACTTTATCGAGGCGACACCTGACACAGTTTTGCGGTTAAATTAATGCCCAGAGCCCAATGTTGCCGACAGGCAAGAGGAAGGAGGATTTCGATTCACTTCTGTGCCAAGAGCCTGCGGATTAGGATTTCTTTCAATTCCGGGTAAGACGAATGGCCGAGTGGGCTTCTTCACTGCGAGGAAAAGTATGGACAAGAGGGTGGAAAAACAAGGCGGAAAAAGATAATCAAAGTTGGAAACTATAAGGATACAAATATTTGTATTTACTACCATTTTTGGGGGCTAACTTTTAAGGATTTCCTAGGGAAAAAATTCACAAATATCATTTAGTTTGATTTTTTGATTATTAAATAAAGAAATATAACATTTTTATATATTATATCAATTTAAATCTTTAAATATATGACATTTTTCGATTATTTTGTTACAATTATCAAACAGGTTATCGATTTACGTCCCTGCAATGCTAAGATATCGATTTATGAATAAAGAACTTTACGTCAAATAGAGGTATATAGAATAGGATATATCTGAAAATTAAGCTTTAAAACATTAATCCCATTATTATTATTTACATAATGAATTTAATTCTTTTTTTTAGCAATTCCCTATTTCATATATATAGTTTCCTTCGAGTGTAGCCATCTCGCTTTTCGGAAATACTAAACCTAAGTATGTTTCTTCTTTCTTTCTCGACAAAAACATTCCACTTAACTGCATCTATTATTGTTGTTATGATTATTTTCTCGTTGCTGTCCGAAAATGTGAGAAGGAACATCCCCTGAACAACAAAATATTATGACTAATTGTGAGTTGTTTTGCTCAAATGACGACCTTGACATTTACACAGCGGGAGTGGTTGGGTGGTTGGTATGTGAGACAGCCTCGGACAGTCGGCTAATTAATTGTTATTGGTGTTGAAATCTTTATGATTTCTTTTTGACTCAACCAAGAAATAGGGTCGTCAATCAATGTGATGGATTTTAGGGATGGCAAAATATATCGAAATTTCCTTTGATATATCGATATTAAACGTATATCGATATTAAGCATATTAAATATATCGAGATTTAATTGATATACAAGTATCTATATTATAGATTTAGATATCAATCATATAAAGTGTATTTATTTATTATTCTTTAGGATACGTATTCCCTCGATATATCATATTTGGTTCTTCCCTTCAATATACATTCCTAATTTACTCCCCGGCCCCCTGATATGTGTGTGTTTGTAATTGACAGCTCATCAAGAACATTGTTTGAAAGTGGCAGGCCCCAAAGAAATATTCCAACTTGATTGAAAGCAAACGCAGCGTGCGCTGAAAGGTAAAGATTTCTTTTCGTCTTGATACCCTTTGAAGAGGGTACAGTGCTTTGAGTAAGAAGTTGGTCAAGGTAATGAGGCATTAAAAAAAAAGGAAATCTATATGAATGATAGCTTCCCTATACTTTTTGTTTATTACTGGTTATATCTAAGTAAGTGTGAGGACTATATTATATAAATATAATATTTAATAAGATTTAAATAAAATTTCAACCGATCCATCTGTTTTAATTTATTTGAAATTTATTTAAATCATATCTTTTAGCCAGAGTATAACCACATCGACTTCCTTTTTTTCTTTGACCCAAATGGAGGTGGAAAAATCGGGTGGGAAAAGCGACAGGCCGAAAAACTTTGAAGGCAGACAAAAGTTTTCACCCAACGAATGCAAATTGCGTTGCTGTCGCCTGCCAAAAACATTTGACCGTAAAGGGATCCCTCGATACAACAACAAAAAAGACAAAAACATACAAATACAAAAAAAAAAAATAATATTTATAGAAAAAAACTACAACACCTCAGCAGAGCCACAAAAAAAAACATTAAAAAACAAGGAAAAACAAAGTACTTAGTTGGCCTAAAAACATTATGCGGCTCCTAACGATTATTGGTTAAAAATAAAGGTTAATGATTTTATATAAAAGTAACATATTACTTTGGAAATATTAATAAAAATAAATAACTTTTGAGATTAATTAAACTAATAATTAACAATAATACTAATTTAAAGCCTAAGCGTTAAAATATTTTATATTTTGAGCTTAAAATATTCTTAGAAAATTATTCATTTTAATTTGTATATGAATAAAACACAATGTCCTGTTTCTATTGTATTTTAATACTTTTTAAATGTAAACTAAATAAGCATTAAAGAATTTCAAAAATATTTAATAAATTTAGTTACTTTGTTAAGCTTTTACATGCCCAAATCCTTTAAATGAATCATTAATAGTTGGCTTTCTTAATTATTCTATTAATAAATCACTTCCTGGGCTTGAATATTTCACCTCCTTCAAATTCCCAAAAATCATTAAAAAGTCATCAAAAATCACGATATTTCCGCTGTTCAATTTTCTTAGTTTTCCCCACAATCTCAAGTGCCAAATATTTTTGGGGGATTTTTTCTTTTTTCTTATGGTCATATATTTTGCAAAAACCATAATTTGCGCTCTAGATTTTTCAAAAGAAACGAAAGGAGAAGCAGCTCACTTTTAGCGCTGTAAAAATAGCTGTAAAAATGTAAATATTTTCTCAGCCGCCAGCCGCCGGCCCCTTTCGCTTTTCCTATGCCACATTCTGCAATTTTCCCACCCACTTTTCGCTTTTCGCATGTATATTTCCATCTTTTGATGGTGATCATCATCACAGCACAGCCGCCACCTCCTCCGCCTCCTTTTCGACATCGTCGTTGGTGTTATTGCAACTGCATGTGTAATTAGGTGTTATTGTTTTTGTGCATAATATGGGTGTGTATAGTGTGTATAGTGTGTGTGTGTGTGATGGCCCCATTGCTGTTGCCAAAGTGCACAGAAAGGAAAAGAAACTAAAAAAAATATTCGCCAAAAATGATGTGTGTGTGTGTGTTTGTGTTTGAATGCACTCAAAAACACAGCAGCCGAGAGGCTTGTCAAAAATGAAAAAATAAACTCACAGCACACACCGAGAGAAATATAAACTCAAAAACAAGCAGGAAAATCCGGAAAAAATAGAAAAAAAACATTTGCATTTCCGGCCTCAGTGTTGCATAACGCGTTTTTGGCCATGCATGTGTAATGAGTGGTTTTTTTTTTGAGAGGGGGTTTGCTCTACCAAGGGGGGTTTCGGCTTGGACTGACTAACTAATTGAAGTTGAGGCCGTAGGCCGTGGAAAACTATGCCGACCATGTGGCAAGGAGCACTGTGAAAAAAGTAGCACTGACCTTGGCATAGATGTAATACATATCGATTACATATCGAAAATATCGCAATCTTTGATTTATTGAAATTTTAAATATGCAATAATATTCTTAACTTTTATTTATTAAATTTATAAATCCAAAAATGATAGATCTTAATGTTAAAACATTGATATTATCGATAAAAGAGTTTACTAAATTTATTTTGTTTATTTTCCCGATATATTTTTTGCCTTACCTCTGACCAACAAGTTAAAATTAAAATAAGGAACTTTATTTCTACTTTTCACTTTCACTTTCTAAGTTGTAAATATTTTTTAACCTTTAATATAAGTAAAATGTTGCTTTTAATTTTTATTTACTTATTTTTTTGAACATTTTGAATGGTTTTCCCTATAAAAATATATATTTATTTCAATTATAGTTATTCACCTAACTCTAATTTATTTTTATTTCTATGTAAATATTTATGTTTTAGGTCTTAATTTCTTATTTATGCCTTTTTTTCTCGAATTCCAAACCTCAAAGCTATGCTAAATCTAGCATTTAAATTAACTAAAAGGTTTCGAGTGGCCAATTGCCTTAAAATCATTTTTCCATAGTGCAGCAGAACCCTCTCTATATGTTCTGTAAAACGAGGGAAAAGGGAACCAAGGAGGTGCGGAAGGAGGAAGTGGGTGGATGGGAAAACTGAAGTGAAATGCAAAGGGGGAAAAGTGGTTGCACCGAAACCACAGTAAGCCTCCAGCAAAGTCACAGCAATCCCATGGCAGAGTGACAAAGAGTACAAAGGATGGGAGAGGGAAAACAGAGGAAAAGCTGAGGGTAGAGCGAGTGCGGAAAACCCGCACGAGCAGAGGGAAGCCCAGAGAGAGAGAGGAGGAGAGATGCCAGTAAAGTTGTTGCACTTCTCGCATGTGTGCGTCTGGAATTTAGCCTTTTCCACATCCTCATCCTCCTTTTCCCCCACCCAAAGATCCTGCCAAATGTCTTACTAAATTCCTTAAAGTGAAACACCAACTTGAAGAGCTTTAAAGCATAATAAACTAAGTAAAATAATAAAATTGGAATTATTTAGTGGAAAAGTTATATTAAAAGCTAGAAAATAAATAGAATTCCAGGGAATTCATATTCATAAATTCAGGTTTTGTAAGATACATAAAATATAACCCATAGAAGAGACCCCATAACACAGCAAAGAGTAATAGAAATAGTAGAAACATCAAAGGGGGAAAAACAGTATTGCAAAACTGAGTTAAAGATAGTTTCCAGAAAAAGCACCACAACAGAAAACAACATTAATTGCACTTAAAGAAGTTCTTCCCCCATAAAAAAGAAAATCAAAGAAAATCGTCACAAGGGAAATAGGAAAAGCCATATTGGCCACCTAGGGCAACATGAAAAAGGCGTTGAATATGGCCCAGCATAATCATTATCCGAATGATAGGTGACATTCCAGAAATCAAACCCAAAAACCGAAAGTAAAACAAATGAAAAGCAGAGATTCTTTGGGGGTAGAAAAATCAAACTTACTTAATTAAATATTTTTTTTAAAAAGGGAAAACAATTAACTTAAAACTTACCTTTCGCTAGCGATGCTTGAGTTTCGGGACATGGACTTGGGTGACATCTCAAAATCGGAATCGGAGCGATATAGAAACGATTCGCGACGCTGCGGTAAATTCTGTAGAACCAAACCGGCGCTGGGAGAGCCGCCCTCAAGCGGAGATCGAGCGCCCTGGCCATTTTCTACATCGAAACTGTAACAAAAAATGAAATAGAAATAGAAATTAGTTGACAATTTTCAATGAAATGAGAATTCTAGAGAATTTTAAATAGAAATATCAATGTCAATATTAAGAACCAGCTTCCCCCCATAAAATCCCAAATTGATGTGCACATAAATTTGTTTACCCTTCAAACTCTGACCCTTTTTTATGGATAAAAAGTACTTAGGCTGCGTTAAATTATCCAACGAAATTAGCTGTCAAATTATCTGGTTAGCTTTCTCAAAGAAAAAGACAAGAAAAGGCAGAAAAAGAAAAACGAAGGGCAAGCAGATCCACGAAAAATATGAAGGCAATGCCACCGGAAACGGAAGCCCGCCTAACAAGGCGCTTTTAAAGTTTCATTTCGTTAGACATTTTCCGCGTTTGCCCTTTTCTTTTTCTGCTTAACAGCCTGCCAGAGCTCGGTTGTCTGCGGCCAAAAGTTTTGCTGGCTGAGAAAATTCTTGTAACAAGAAAAAAAAGAGCAAAAGAAAAGAAACATGCGAAAGCAAAAGTCACTCTGCTCCCCAACGAAAATGTGAAAGAAAAGTTTAGTCAATTGCAGACCAGAGTTTTTTGGGGAGTTACTAAAAAATATAAGAAAAAAAATACATATATATATATTTTAAAAGAAAACTTTCATGAAAACTGCCAGCTCATCTTGGGGCACTTCACTTTACCGCTGGCTGGACTTATGATTTTTGACCTTTAAACCTTTAATCAGCTTTTTGAAGACGCCACTAGATTTTCTCAAAAGGATTCCTTAGTTAATTATAGTTTTTTACTAATTAATTAAATTTTAAAAATATAGTTAATAGTTTAAATAATAAAAAATACATTAAAACTTGATTTTAAATTGAAAATATTTATAAATATAGGTATATCTTGCGATCTAATTAATAAAATCCAATTATTTTATTTTTTCTAAAAAGTTCCTTAGTTCAACTTACTTTTTCAGAAATTAATTAATTTCTTAGAAGCTAAATTGTTTATTTAAATTTAAATATTTACATAAAACAAAAGAATAAACTGAATAACTGCATTTTTAAGCAAAATATTTTAAAATAATTATAATTATAATTTTATATAAGCTTCGAAATAGAAGTATTCATTCATTTAAAAATATATACAAGAAAAATAAAGACTAAACTTGCTTCTTGGTTCGAAATTTGATGAAAATATGTTGAGCAACAAGATAAGATATAGTCGTCCGATTTTCATGAAATTTACTACGAAATTATGAAACAATAATAAACATTCAAATATCAAATTTGATGATTATATGTTAAAAACTGACAAAGTTATAATTTTTTTTCAAAAATTTTTTCGATCGTTCCTATGGCAGCTATAAGATATAGTCGTTCGATCCGGCCCGTTCCGACTTATGTAGGAGTGAGAGCATATAGAAGACTATCTGCAAAGTTTCATTCAGATAGCTTTAAAACTGAGGGACTAGTTTGCGTATAATCGGACAACGGACAGACGGACAGACGGACGGACGGACGGACAGGGTCGGAAATGTCTCCTTCACTGCGTTGCAAACTTCTGACTGAAATTATAATACCCTGCAAGGGTATAAAAATAATACTTGAATATTTAAAGAAATATATTTTCTCTAAAAATTAAATCTTCCTATATTTCCCCATTTTTTCTTGCCGTGTAGCTCATGGTTCATTGACACAGCTTTGTTGGTGACATTCGAATTTCCAGTTTTCTTTCCTAATAGAACAAATGGAAACGCTTGGCCAAGACACTTGCCACAACTTTCTTGCACAACACACACACACACACACACAGAGACAGAGAGCTGAAAATCCCCATCCCCAAACCTGGCCACGCCCCCCTTTCAAACGTCCAGTTTCGCCTTGAAAAGCTGGGCTGGTGGGGCGAAGAAAGTCGTAAAGAAAAATGATGTTTTAAGTAAAATTTATATCGGGGTCATTAAGTAAACTTGGCACAAAGTTGTTGCCGCTTGTTGCTACTGTTTTTGTTTTCCTTTTTTTTTGTGGAGGGTGGTGAAAAATGGGGGGTAGGAAAAGGGGGTGAGCAACAATGTCGCCAGTTTCCCTGGCATACTTTGTGGCGCTTTTCAGCAAAAGTTATGGCAACAGCAGCGGCGGCAAACAGTTTTTAGTTGGGTTTCAGTTTCAGTTTTCAGTTTTTCGGGTATACATTTTCCCGCTTTCCACTCTGCTCTGTTTCTATATATTTTTGCAGCTTTTTGTTTTATTTTTAATGGTGTTATGGACACTCTCGAAGCTGTCTCTTTTTTATTTATTTTTTGAAAACAAATGAGAATGAGAATGCAAATGGAAAAATTCTACTTTGTTGATTTGGTTTTCAACAAAGTTGTGCTTTTTTATTATTATATCTATTTCAAGCTTTTCGGAAAATTGATTTTTCTTTGATTGACTCACAGAAATGAATTTTTAAATAATTAAAAAACAAACAAAAGCAATAAATATTATAAATATTCAAATAATTTCTTTTATAATAATAATATTAAATCTTTTCTAATGCATTTTATATCTTTAAAGCTTTAAAAATAGTTAATTTACCAGTTTACCCACTTAATCATTTTTTTCTGTTATATAATAATAATATTCAATCTTTTCTAATGGTATTTATATCTTTAAACCTTTAAAAATATTTCATTTATCAGTTTACCCACTTTTTCATATTTTTTTCTGTTTCTTGTATTATTTTTTATGATTTTCACAGCTTCATTTGTCTTTTTAATCCCCTTTTTTGCCCCTCCAATATTCACTTAGTTATTTTGTGATGCACTCATGCATCCATTTGTCTGCTGAATGCCGCATTCATTCCCTTCAAAGTCACAGAATACTTGGCGCCTGCTTATCCTGACATCCCAAGGACCTGTCTTAACACTCACAAAAAAAAAAAAAAAAACTACAAAATAAAAAAAAAATAAAGAGAACAAAAAACAACACTCAAACTCATAAAGCGTCAGAAGCAGGGCGCAAAACAAAGCGAGGAAAAAACAGCAGCAGCAGCAGCAGCAAACAAACATGAAAAGCGTGAAGAAAAATAAAGGAAAAAGAGAAGGAAAATAGAAAACAAAAGATAAGCGAGCAGGACAATAATTCTCCGAGTGTCCACTAGGCGAAAGGGGCGGAAAATCGCCACAAAATTCACCAAAATGCAAATGCAACAACAACAGGACGAAATTCAATTGAACAGGCGGGTTAAGGGGATGAAGGGGTTAAGCAGGCGAAGAAGGGGTTAAGCAGAGGAGTTCCAGGGGGCACCAAATGCCACTCAACTTTAAGTCACATAGTCAGACATGGCTTATGCCAGTAAATACTCTGTGGAAAACCCAGAAAAACTCCTTGGCTATCACATAATATATAAATATCTGTATAATCTGGGTATATACTATGTATATCCTAATTATATATGCTTTTTTTACTATTGACAAGATGCTATTTACACTTCCTTTTGGTTAATTTAAAAAGTATTATCTTTGTTCTCAGTAAACTCTTTTATTTTCTTTATAAATCTGTTAAATATTTCATTTTCATTCATTTTCACACCTTACATTTGCACATTCACATTTTCAGCTTGTTTTATACTCTTTGGAGTTGTTTTAACTATATTTCTAATATTATATATAAGAATAAATACTTTATATTTATTTATTTAACTTTAAATATTTATTATAGTTTGTAAATAAGAATAAAATATATTTATATTATTTACAAAAATATATTTTAATAAATATATTATAATTTATGTAATTTAAGGCAGAGTTGTTCCTCAAATTTGCTCTCTTAAACTCTTTGACTTATTATTTTTAGTTGCATACTTGCAGGCGTTCCCTGAACGCAATTACATGGCCAAAAGGGAGGAAAGGGGTGGAGCCTTAAGAGGAGTGAGTGTGGCTGTGTGTGTGTGTGTGTGCTTGCTGCAGGGGGTTCCCCTTCGCTTAAGCTGTGACGTGCTCTAAGCCACACAGTCGCACTCAAGCCAAAGCTCAAGCCGGATGAAGGCGAAAGTAGCTGCTGGCTGGCAGCCTAGTGGAAGATTGGCATTGTTGTGAAAGGGACAACGAAGGAGAGGGAGAAGGAGATGGAGATGTAAAGAGGGGAAGGACAAGAAGGAGGCCAGGATATGGAGCAGGGAGGAGCCAGGGAATCGGAGGGATAAAGGGGAAACGGAAGTGTGCCCGACGGCAGCTCTTCATGCGCCTAATTATATGTGCAAATAAATGAACGACGCATGCTGATTGCGTGTGTGTGTGTGTGTGTGCAAGTCACAGTGCACTGAGAAAAAAATATGTCGAAAATAAATAAAAAACTTGATATATTGATTTAAAATTATACATTAAATATTTAAATTAATACATTTTTTATTCGTATTTAAAAGCTTATTTAATCATATTTTTTTAGACTCTTAAGATTTTAATAAGTTTTCTTTGAAAACAAAATCTGTGAAAATCTGCTTGTATGATCACTCATAACTTCGTAAATACCGCACAGAATGACGTAAAAATTTGTACTATAACTCATTTTTGCACCCCGAATCGATAAAAAATTTTTCTTAGTTTTCGATAAAATAATAAATAAAAATAAGCTCATTTCCCATTAGAAATACATTGCGTTCGATACCGCTGAAACTCGAAATATATCGATTGTTATCGATAGCGTCATCGGTCGTGCGCGAAGCGCGCACGGGTTCACCTAGTAGTTAATAAATCAAAGAATATATAATAAATAAAAATTAAAAAAAAAGGAATTTCTATTTAAAGAATTAATTTCTCCTGTGTGTGGTGTGTGTGTGTGGGTGTGCGTGTGTATTTAACCCAAGTGCTAGTGTGTGTCGTCATAGATGTTTGCCTTAGACAAAAGGTTGCCCCTTTCACTTGCCTCTCCTTTTCTTTCCTTTAATTTCCCTTCAACTTTTCACCGAAAGAGAGCGCTAAGCTCAACGCCCAACTTAATTAGTTTGTTAAACTCGCAACTCACACTCACACACACTCAGACTTGGGCTCACACGCCCCCACATACTTAATGAGTGTCTGCGGGTGTTGGGTGTGAGTGCCTTTGGCAGGGGAAATATTCATCGCAAAGCTGGCACAACAAAGGCCAAATTTCAGGTATTTTGTAAACTAAAATTTAAGCTTCAAGTTAACCCCAATTGAGCAATCGATTTTGTCTTCAAAGGGTTGAAAATATTATATATTAATAGATTTTATAATAAATTATTTTAATTTTTTCAATAAACATAGGAAAATCCTGTTAATTGTGCTAAAGAAATTAGTAAGGTCTTTAAAAACCTTAAACAGATGCCCAGAATAATGCTAAAAATTGATTATTTTACACTGATAGAAAAAACCGAGAATTTTGGTCATAAAATCGTGACCATTTCGGTCACGAAATCATCCCAAGAATTTTTCGTTCTTCTTTTGAGATTTTCGTTCTTCCTTGAAGAATTTTAATCTTAAATCTAGTATTTTTTGGTCTTGAATTAAGCCTAAAAATCTTACTTTAAGAATTTTCGTACTTATATTAAGAATTATTTTTGAGAATGCACAAATTCTCGAAAGTAAACTTTTTTTTTTCTATCAGTGTATAGGAAAAATAATTAATTTAGATATATTGATGGTAAAAAATAAACTTATACGAAATTTGGAACTTAAAAAAAATGTTATTACAAATTTTGAGACTCATTTTTAGGGCGGTTCATTTCTAAAGTATCTTTAATGGATAATATTTTAATATTTATCATATGGTTAATGGTTTTTATTTCAAAAAATTATAGTTTTTAAAATGTTCCAATAGAATTTGATAGGCACTAAAGACTAAGTAAATTAGTTACTGCTACAAAGTAAAATTATGTTTCCCAAAGCATTATACCTTTTTTAGCGATTTTAAAACCCCTGTATTTCTGATATTATCTTCATTTCTATTAACTTTTAAAATATTCCATTTTCTTTGCCTGAAATAGGTTTTGAAAACCGAAAGAATCCTTGACACTCATCTTGAAGGATCCTCATTCTCTCACATTCTTGCACAATTCGAGGGCAAATGTTAAGTGGCGTCTCACTCCCCTTATGCTGTATGCCCACACATTCGGTTAATTTAAGAACCTTGAAGGAAACCCGAAAAGATTTTGAAAATAGAAAAGCGAAAAGCGAAAAACTAGAAACGAGAAACGAGAAAATATAAACCAAAAAATCCAAAGCATGGCGAGCTTGAGACCATGAATCCAAATCAAAGTGCAAAACCGAAAGGCAAATGCTGCCGATTGCAACTCTGAGTGAGTGTGTGTGAGCAAGTGTGTGCGAGTGTGTGTGTGAACAACCGAAGATGAAGGCGAAGCATTGCCAAGGGGGAGTTGGGCGGCCAAAGGAAGAGATGCAAAAAAAAAAAATAAAAAAAAACTGTCACAAGGCCATTAACAAAAGCCTGAGACTGACTGCCACACGGCTGATGGAAGAAGATGCAAGGCAAGTCGAGGGGGCTGAAGGGGGGACAAAAAACCAAATTAAAATTGCGAGCCGGAATGAAATGGGCACAGCCGCCAGCCACCCATCGAAAAACCAGCCAACCACCCACATTAGTGGGAGCCTGCCACCTTTGCCAAGTACATAGCAAAAAATAAATATAAAATAATATCTTGGGTGTTCTAAAAACAAATAAAAACTTCATTTATTAAACAAACAAAAAATATTAAGAAGACATTTTAAAACCATTAAAAGTTATCTAAAAGTATGGGATGTTTTTCTAGATTCCAAACTTAAAATATAATAGTTTTGTTACTAAGAAAGTGATATATTCTTTTAGAATTATTAAAACCCAAAATACCACCTTATAGATTAGCTAAAGTTGGACCGATTTCCTGGGCTTAAGTTTTATATATAATCCTATACAAAATATTACTTTTATAAATACAGAAGTTTAATATGAATATTCCTCAACAATATCCACAAATATACTCAGTTATTTAAATAGTTACTGCAATAAAAAAATGTATGTTAGTCTTTACAAATATTTCCATTGAAATTTTAAGTTTCTCGAAGCAGATCTATTGCATTTTACATATTTTAAATGTTTATAGTGGAAATGTTTATTATTATAATTAATTCCCTGCCGTAAGAGGTTTTTTTATTAATTATTTCAACAAACGGACATATTTTTATAAAAAACTAGGTGAGCCGATCTATGACGCTATCGATAACAATCGATATATTTCGAGTTTCAGCAGTATCGAACGCAATGTATTTCTGATGGGAAATAAGCTTATTTTTATTTATTATTTTTTCTAAATGTAAGATAAATTTTCGATTGAGATTATGCCTATTACCTTCGGGGTACAAAAATAAGTTATAGTACAAATTTTTACGTCATTCTGTGCGTTACTTACGATGTTATGAGTGATCATACAAAGAGATTTACACTTTTATATATATAGATAGATATATATTAATTATATTAACTCAAAGAACCTCTTTTAACTTTCGCTCTGTGTGTTGCTTTTTTTTTGCTGAAGGCAAGGTAAACTCAAAGGGGGCGACTGGGATGCTGTGCATGTGCATGTTGCATAATTTCACCTGAGTGGGCGTGGCCCCTCTGTGCGAAATGCGTGTCCTCTGTCCCCGTCCATGTGTGTGTGTGTGTGCGTGGGGGTGGGTGGATGGATGGCCTGGGCAGGATCCGCTGATTTTCATTTCATTGCGTCGTGCATTTGATTAACCATCGCAGGCTGCTGCTGCTGCTGCTGCTCGGCAGCTGTCGCCGTCATCTCTCGCCAAATTGAGCATGTTGCGGAATGGAAAGGCCAGGGGCGGGGCTAGGTAAGCGGAAAAGTGGGAGTAAAGCAGGTGGTGTGGAGGAGGAAATGCACAACCCACAATTAAGTACACTAACCAATTGAGTGGCGCTCAATTGTTGGCCAACTGATACGGCAAATTTGGGTTAGCTTGGGATTTGCGGCTCAAAACTGAGTACACTGTGCACAAATTATGCTTTAAATATTAATTAAATTAAGAAAAAGTTTTATTATGAAGTTTAGTTAATAAGTATTCCATTATTTAACGCAAATAATAATTAATTAGTAATTAATAAAAGGGTTTCTGCCTTGTTAAGGTTTTTTTTAGGAAAATAACACTAAGCTAAGTAATGGTATTAAAATAATTCAATATAAATCATAAAAGCAAAAGCTAATTTTCAGATTTTAAAGTAATTAATAAACATTTTAATACAGTGTCATAACTGCATTATTTTTAGGCATTAAAAATAATCACTCTACAAAGTAAAAACACAAAAAAGAAATATAGAAACACCGCAAATCCTCACTCTTTGCTAATCTCATTTTAAAATAAAAATAAGAGTATTTTATTTTTGCTAATTCCTTTTTTGGTCTTTTCTCTCGTCCAAGCTCTTTTCGCATTTTTAATTAGCACAAAAATCCTTCACTGTTCCTAATGCTCTCCTCTCTCTCTCTCTCTCTTTCTAGTTTTTTTCCGGCCAACCCATTTTTCTTCATTTCAACTTTTTCTGCGGTTGCTACCGGGGTGGAAAATGCAGAAAAAGGCAAGAATATATTTATGTATTTTAAGCGTTACCTGGCAACCCTTTTCGCTATGATTTCGTTATGACAACCCTGTCTCGGTGGGGCGAATGAAATTTATCAGTCGGGCAAAACTTACGAGTCAGATAATTTACAATTTTCCAGCTGTAAATAAGGGAAAAATAACTCTAGCTCTAGCTTTCTTATCGAGTGTTATAAAAAAAAAACCTTTAAATCTTTATATTTTTTTCCCAGTGTTAGATGCCACATTTTTTCTATTAGAGAGAGAGAGGGAGAGCAGTATGAAGACCCATGGAAAGTATGGAGTGACGGCCATGGCCGCTGCCCAGGTCCTGTGCGAGGATGTGAGGAACTTTAGCACCCGGCGGCGTAACATTATGTATCTGATGCATCGCTATCTGGTGGAGAATGGTTTCTATTCCAGTGCCGAGGCCCTGAAGTCCGAGGGAAGCCTGTCCGAGGAGTACGAGCTGTGCGACAACATCGATCTGGATGGCATTTATTTGGAGTATGCCACCTTTTTCAACATGAAGTTTGGCAAGTACCCGAAGATACTCAAAAAGATTGGACCCAAGATCAAGGTAGAGCTGGCGGGCCAGCCGGGCAAAGGCCAGTCGAAGCAGCAGGATAAAGAGAAGCCAGAGAAGCCAGCTTCAAAGGCATCTGTGCCTGAGGGAGGAGGAGGCGGAGGATCCCTGGCCAATTGGCACATGGGTGTGGGAGCAGCCAAGGTGGCAGCTGCCGCCAGCTTGAATCCCAACAGCTATGCCAGTTCCCAGTCACAGTTCCAGGCTCCATCGGATAGTGTGAATAATCCTTTGCAAATCAGAAAAATGGAGACGCTGGCGGAGAGTGGCGACGGCTCGTCCAAGTTTGTGGGTGAAATCGAGCATGGCCACCTGGGCGGCGATGATGAACTGTTCGCCTCCATGGAATGGCAATCGCTGGCCGAGCTGGTCAAGACCTCCATACTGCGAGAAGAGATCAATTTGCGTTGGAGCGATGTTTGCGGCAATCAACGTGCCATCGAGCTGATCAAGGAGGCAGTGCTTACGCCCATTGAATATCCTCAGCTCTTTGCCCATGGCCTAAAGCCTTGGCGCTCCCTGCTGCTCCATGGACCCCCGGGCAGTGGCAAAACCTTTCTGGCCAAGGCTCTGTATTCGGAGACCCGGGGTCAGGTGACCTTCTTCAATATCACAGCAAGCATTATGGTGAGCAAGTGGCGCGGCGAATCGGAGAAGATTCTGCGTGTACTCTTTCACATGGCAGCAAAGAGGGCTCCATCGGTCATCTTTCTGGACGAAATTGAGAGCTTAACGTCCAAGAGGGACCGAGTCACAGATCACGAGAGCTCTAAGCGCTTCAAGAACGAGCTGTTACAGCTGCTGGACGGCATGGAGCACACCCTGAAGGGTGTCTTTGTTCTGGCCAGCACCAATTTGCCCTGGGACATTGACGAGGCTTTCTTGAGGCGCTTCGAAAAGAAGCTACTCATCCAGTTGCCCAATCAGGCGGAGAGAAGCTGCCTCATCAGTCGCCTGCTGGGCACTAGTGTTTCCCTGACACCAAAGTTGCTGGAGCATCTGGTAAAGATTTCGGATCAGTTTACTGGGGATGAGATACGTCTGGCCTGCAAGGAGGTCAGCATGCAGCGGGTGAGGTGTGCCACCACCCATAAGGTGCCTGGAGGAGGACCCCCGAAGGAACCACAGGCCGTGAGCGAGGCGAATGTGGAGAAGGCCTTCAAGATGGTTCGTCCGCTGGGACAGAAGCTGTTGGCCAAGCACGAGCAGTGGCAGCAGGAGAATGGCTCTTAAATAATTAATGAATTAATATAATTGTAGTTGTAAAATCTGGCTCTAAATAAATTTAAAATTCATGGAAAGACTCAAAGAGACTCTGACTCATTACCTGCCCGTGGTGCGTCTCCTGGCTCCCGCAATGGTCATCCTGGACACATATCTCCTTATCCTTCCACTCGATCTCCGCTGCGTGTTGCCGGTGGCCACCGATCTCACACTGTATTCGGTGGCCGTGGAGCTTCTTCGATCGCTGATCATCACATCGGAGCAGAGGGATGAGGAGAGAATGGATGCTGCGGATCTTCGCTTGCCGCCGCCGCCGCCGGTGAAGGTGCCACCGCCACTGGATGAGGTTGTGGTGGCAGAGCTATCCGAGCGGGAGAACAGAGAGGAGCGTTTGCTGCGACTGCTGGAGCCGGTGCCAGTGGCATCCTGAATATTGCTATAAAACTCCTCCGTTTCCCGGTCGTAGGTCTCATCCTCATCATCCTCGTCCATGGGATCCACCTCGAACTCCTCACCTTCGGCCTCGGTGGCCATGGTATCGCTTCGCTGGCTCATTCCTCGCATTCGGTTGCCATTTGAGAGGGAAGAGGATTGCTGCTGATGCTGCTGCAACTGGTAATACTCATGGCAATCCCCACGGGATCCTCGGGATCGACTGCTGTTGCTCAGGTAGCGATATGGCGCCGAGCTGGAGTTGCTGGTGGTGCTCAGGGAGTGACGTTTCTCCACTAGAACGCCATTGGTAACCTCATTGCCACCGCTACCACCACCACCACCACCACCACCGCCATCGCCATCGCTTTCGCCTCCGCCAACGCTGCCACTGAAGGTGACCTCATGGAACTTGGAGGATTTGCGGCGACTCCTGGATGCCATGCCCTCGCCATTTCCCAGGGAAATCGAGGGACGCGGTCGATTGTTATTGTCCCGTTTCTGCTGATCCTGCTGGTGCTCCTCAGTCTCGCCGTCCGGCATCAGGGTTAGGGCCAGGGCGGGCCTTCCCCTTTTGCGACTCCAGGGAAAGGCCCGAATAAATGCAAAGATGATGAACAGAGTGGCTATCATCTCTGGGTTATTATTATTTTTGTTCTTTGTTCTTTAATTTAATTTATTTTTGATGTTTTTTAAAGAATTACATTCTTTGAACGAATTATACTCATTGTTGGTTTTCGATTTCGTTTTCGTTTTCGATTTTAAAGTTCGATTTGGTTTATATTTATTGTTTGCTCTGGTTTATTCATTTAATTTAATTAGTTTAATTTTTGAGAGAGAGGGGGAGAGTAAGAGAAGAGTTGAGAGCCGGAACCGGAAGTCCTGCTGACAGGAAGTCCTGCTAACGCTTATATGTATACATAAAAAAGGGAAAGGAGAGCAAGAGAGAAGGGAAAACTGGGAAACTGCAGCTGACAGACACGTGGCTCCAAAATGATGGATCAACGGTCAGTGGTGACAGCCAGAAAAAATAGTGAAAAATAAAGGAAAAACTAGCACTAATAATGAAAATTGCAATGAAAGAAAAATAATAAAAATGGCTCACATTAGAAAATATTTTTGAAAATATTTAAAATGCAAGTTGCAAGTATTTTTAGTCACAAATTTCAACAAATTCAAATTTGAGATCTAGAGATCTATTATCTAAAGCTATCCAAGAAATAGTATTGAAATTAATTATCGCTTCATTAAAATATCGATTTATTTATCGATCTTAAAATTGTTTGTTATCTCAGACCTAAAATTTTGATTTTCAAATCGTATTTAATTTAATGGTTCGATATATCGAACCGAATGCTAAATTATCGCATCATTAAAATATCGATTTATTTATCGATATTAAAATTGTATGTTATCCCTGGCCTAAAATTTGTATTTTTGTATTTTTCAGGATTTGTTTTAAAAATCGAAAAAATACATTGCACAAAAATTCTGGAAAAATATATATAAAGTCCAATTTAAAGCTGTTTTGTAATTAATTTTAAATATGAAATAATAATTAGAAAACCGTTATTATTGGACATTGTTACACATTTAAGTGTAAAGATTGAAACTTCCGATTTCCTGATCCACGCTTCATTTGTTTTTTAAGTTTTTTTTCGTAGCTGTATTTTTTATCTGTTTGTTATAAATAAATACATATATATATACAGATGTATATATTCGTTCTGTTCGACTGACTGACTGTTGTGCTGATGCACGGATAAACTGCCGGATTGACGAGTGATTTTGTGCACAATTTTGATGGCGCTGCGAGAATATTATGATAATCAATGCACAATTATTGCACACATCTATGGATACACTTGTACGTACACACACATACACACAGACACATCATAATACATAAAGGAAACTCTAAGTGCAGGGCAACTTTTTCCTACTTATTTTGTTTCCCACTCGAGTAGCATTCTTGCCTTTGATAGGAAGTCCCTTCCTCCACATCCCTGGCCATCCTGGCCTCCCTGGGCTTCCTTATTTTCTGCCTTGTTAAGGATAAGAGAAAGAGAAATTGCGTAGAGATTGTATAGAAATTGTATAGACAACAACAACAACGGAGGCATTAAAGGACCCTCAGACCCTCTGAGCGGCTTACCCAACTATACACTCTCTCTGTCTCTGTCTCTCTGAGTATATCCTGGCCATCCTTCGCCCCCTTTTGACCCATGCCACAAGTAGCCACTTTTTACTGCAAACCATAATTGAAATGATTTAACAATGAGAAGAAGGGGGAATGTACTTACATAGAGAAGGACTTTAGTTACCGATTTTTATTTAATAATAAGTAAAGCCAAAGCTTGGTTCAAAAATATATAAATCTGGGAAGGAATATGTCTACTCAATAAGGAATTATTATATTAAAAAAAACGAATACCTAGCAAAGACTTTATCTCAGTTAGAGTTTTAAATAATAAATAAATATTTCAAACAAAACTTTACTTTAATTTTTCCCTCTCTCTTAAAAAACTCACAATTTTTTAAAGCAACTCAATTGCGTTTAATTAAAACTATCAGAAGGCACCGAGTTCAGAAAGCGTAAGAAATTCTGATGGAGGACACGACCAACCAAGATGATGATGATGAAGCTGCTGCAGGACCAGCCAGCCTTCCGCCCACTTTTCCACCTGCGGCACACGCACTACTTTTTAATTTGTTCAAATTGCATTAAAAAAAGCCAGCCACCAGCAAGCAAAAAGAAAAACAAGTAAAACCAAGAAATAAAAACTAGAAATAGCGGCCAGGAAAAACTTGCCACCAAGGAGAAAGGATTGCAATACATATATATATATATATATAAAGAAGAAAGTGGAAAGGATACTGAGAAGAGACCAAGGCTGAGGAGGGGCAGAGAAGTGGCATCTAAAGTGAATTAAGCTCAGCAAAAAACGCTTTCTTTATTTATACATAAAGTCTTTATAAGGGGCGAGTGATGTCCTATGGCATAATTCCAGGCGAAAAATGTGAAAAATTATGGTAAAAGTTGATTTTTAATTAGCCAGAGGAGAAAGCGAGAGAGAGGGAGCCTTAAAGTTAAGTAAATTAGGTGGAATTATGGTAAATAATATCTTAATTGATTTTATATATTAAATAAATTATTTGAGGCATATCCAGTGATTTAAATTATACAGAAAATGCCTTATAAACATTTATAACTGAGTTGTTTTCTATTTAAATAAATGTTATATATATAGTAAACTCTTTAAAAATGTATTAAAATATTTAAAGTTTTTTCCACCAAACAAACCAGCAATAAAAATCTTTCCTTAACTTAACTCAAACTTAATTTCAGATGGCTAATGTTCGATTTTAATTAAATTTTTCACATTCAAGGTCAAGTCTTCAAGTCTTTCGATTTCTAAAGGTTAATTGTTTACCAATTAGTGCTTCGATATTGAATCAGGAGCAGGAAGGAGCCGCTTTAAGTCTTGGCTTTAACATGGCTTTCCACTTAAGCCCACTTAAGTCATCGCATTAGCATTAGCTTTACCGCTAGTTGCAGTTGCCGTTGCCGTTGCCGTTGCCGTTGCAGCAGGGCCTCCTCTCTCAGGTGGCCAATCCTGGATGGATCCTACGATTCCAAGGGTTTTCTTTTTTTTTGTGCCTCTTCTTTTTGCTCCTCATTTTCCTTCGCTTTTCTTTAAGTGTTGGCAAACAAGCTGGTAACAGGGCCGAAATGCAGCCCCCCTGTCGTAAGTTCTTGAGGAGCGCCTTGGGCACTGTTTGCTACTTTTACAGCGACTGCGCCTGTACACACCACACTCACACAGACACCCAGACACACACAGACACACTCAAATATTTCCTTTCAATTTTTTTTTTGCTCTCCCTCAGCTCTGTTGCTTTTTCAGATTTTCTTTTCCAACTAATTCCACATTTTGCTGGGCGCATGCATACTTATACACCAATACCACAATTCATAGCATACTTTTGTGCGAAGTTCTAATTGTGGGGTTTCCTTTTTACTATTCTTAGAGCGTTTTTAGAGCTATTCCCTGTTCTTTTGTTTTAAAATATTTACGGATTTTTTTTACTAGATATATTATTAATAAAATATAATTAAAAATTACAATCAAATATAATTTGTTCACTCCTGTTAATCCTATTATCCTGACCACACTTGTTTTTATATATATTTATATATCTATATCTATACGTGTGTGTGTGCCTGTTTGCAGCTTTTCAGCATTTTCAGCTGTTGTTGTTGCTTCCCTCTCGGGGGCTAAATTTAAGTAGCAACAAATCACTTCATTGTTTGCGTGTTTACATAATATTTATACATTGTACTTGTGGGTCTCTGGGTATCTCTCTCTCTCTCTCTCTCTGGCTGTCTCTGTTGTCACAGTGTTGTTTCATTAATAAAAATGCTTCCTCGAGAAGAAAGCAAAAAAAGGAAAATCGAAAAACACAAACTCTGGCGGACAAAAAGAAAAACTTTCAGACGGCACGTCGCCAGCGAAAGCAAAAAAAAAAGGGGGAAAACGCAAAAAAAAGAAACTAAAAATAGGAAAATAAACGAATTTATTTAATTAAAGTGGTAAAGTGTAGAGTTTCTGGAAATTTATATATAATATATTATAAAAATAAAGTTTCAATTATAACAAATAAATGGAATTAATTAAAAATTTATTGAGGCCTTTAAAAACTTTTCTCAGTAATTCTAAACACTCCACCTTATTTCTAATAGAAAAAACAAGCAATTTAAATTCTATGCAAGTGCAAATCTATTCGCGTTACAAGATAAATCTTAAGGCTAAAGCCAATCAACCTTTAAGCCCTCCGCTACTTAAATCCATAAGCCAGCATCCATCACTTGAAATTTAGTTCAAACTACTTGGCACTTTAAAGTGTGTGTGTGTGTTCTTGCCAGCCATTAACAACCCCATCAGCATTACCAGCATCATCAGCATCATCAGCATCATCAGCATCATCATCCCCTTGGCTCCATCGTAATCGTACATCATTATCATCAACCCTAATATCCCCTGCCAGCTACGTCATAAATAATGCTCCCTCCTCGGGAAACTTAATGCAAAACATCTTCCAAAATATGCGCAAAGTTTCCATAAGTGTGCGGGGGTTTGAATGGATATTTAAAGCAAAATGCATACACGGATCATAAGGGATAAAATATTTTTTGGCTTTAAAAAAACAAGGGCGGCGTGAAAAGTTATGCGGCAATGAATGAACCTTGAAACTTGTACAATGATTGCATTTCGGATTTATTATCATTTCAGGCACTCCTCCTTCGAAAAAGGAATTTCAGGAATTGCATTCATTACGCACTTTTCAGATGAGCTGCTTTTCCAGGAAGCACAAAGCACTTTAGCAGTGGGGAGATAGGGGAAAGGGAAGTGGTTGTGGCAAGAGTGCAAGAGGCAGAAAATCATTCCCCAAAATAGGCCTCAGGGAGACCTTTCATATTTCGCTTACACTCTTGCAATTGCACAAAATTGGTAAGAAATTTTGGAGAAAATCTTATTATTTTCTTAAAACGGATTTACAATCTCAAAACAACCGAAAAAAGGAGCTGAAGAAAACTCCTGAAATATTTAATAAAGCTTTTCTGATAGCTGCTTTAGTCTGAGCACCTATCATCCCTCCTTATTTTTTGACAGTGCAAATTTTCTGGTGCTTCTAGGATTTCCCTTCCTGCTTTCTGTTTTTTTTTTTCCTTCTTTCTCTCCTGGTGATGTGTTCCTGCCTTTTTGGCCAGCTAACAAACCTCAGGCTGGTAAAGACCGAGGAGAGGCCCAACCGCCCCTGGAAAATTGCTAGCCCCCGGAGCCTTAACCCTCGAATGAGCACCGTAGGCTTCATCATTTCCTGTCCATGTCTCTGATGTGTCAGTTTGTTGGCCCAGCTGCAATTTGAGGCTTTTGTATTGGGGGGAAATGGAAATGGGAATGGGAATGGTTGTGGAAATGCAATGGCGAAATGGGGAATGGGGAACTGGGGAACTGGGGAGAAAGGTGATTGGAAATGGAAATGCAAATCATGATAATGCCGATGATGATGATGATGGGAATCGATGATGTTGACGACGATGGCCTTTGGGCGAATGCCATTTTCAATGGGTCTCAATGCAAATGCTGACCAAATTAGTGTCAAAACGTATTGACTGCAAGTATATGTATATATATCTGTCTATATATATATATTTGTACATATAGATATACAGATGCTGCACTCACACTTTGGACTGTGGTTGTTAATGGCGTTGCAATTTGCATATGTATGTCAAAGGCCTTTTCCCTCATTCTGCACTTAAGAAAAATATTAAAGATTCTTGAGAATATAGAAGAAAATATAGAAATATTTGGAAAAATATAGATTACATTTTTTGTAAACAATATAAAATGATTTAAGTATATTTGTTATCTTATAAATAAAGCTTACGCACTTTATATTTAAAGAAATCTTATTTATAATAAGAAAAATTACAAAACTTAATTTATTAAAGATTTGTTATTGAAATTTTTAATTATTGATAATTAATTTATTTGAAATTTGTCATAAACTGTAAAATAATGTCTGAAAATAAAGCCCTATGTGGGCGTACTTTGCTTTCGCTCTGTTTGCCATGAATTTTTAGCTAACACACTTAACCCACTTGCCACGCCCCACTTGCCACACACACGTCACTCCCCTACCCTCTTTCCTTCCCCTTTCCCTTTCCCTCCCCCCTTGCCCCTTTCCCTGGCATACATAATTCACGAAAAATGTTTTTGCACTTTAAGGAAAATTCACACACATATAGTATAGTCACTGTATAAGTGAAAATAAAAAGCAGCAGCAGACGAGATTGCAATTAAATTATGTAGAAATATAATTAAGACTAAAAGTGTTGCCAAATCGGGTTAGTGTGTATATGTGTGTGTGTGTGTGTGTAGTTTGCCTACTTTTAAGCTGATTTAGCCAAAGGCCAGCACAACTTTCGACCAATATATAGTATAATATATCACATTAAAATAAGACTGCGTTTCGGGCTAAATACAAATTGAATTTTATAAAATTAATAGCCCAGCCCAAGAGATACCATTTTCACTCATCATCGATGTCCTTTCATCTTGCTTTATGAGTTCTAATTCCCTTTTTGTCGCTGCAAATTGAATGCTGCAAATTGAGTGGCAGCAAACTTATGATGTTCAGGGCCGTCTTCTAAGGCTTTTTTTGGAGGGGTTTTATAGAAGATCAGGAAGAAAAAATAATACATTTAATTCATAATTTTTAAGATAGTTAAATTTGTGTATTATGTATTTTATAATTATATTTATTTAAGAAGGAAAATTGATCGACTAAGAAAGAGCTTTTTTTTGCAGTCAGCCTTAGCAAGCGATACAATTAAGCCATCATTTTTTGGGTATTTAAAATCCTGTGGAAGCTGAGAATTATATCATATTAAAAAAGGAAAAATAATAAACTGGGAAAGAACATTTTTAAGCTAATCTAATCTATTTATTTAAGGAAGAGAAAAGAAAGGAACTAAGGAAGGATTCTAAGGAAGGATTCTCATTATCACCCTCAGCCGTCAATTCAATCTAGTCAAATTATTTAAGGAAATTAAATAAACTTATTTAGTAATAAGTTCATAATATCTAAGAAATATATTTATTAATAAATATATAATTAAATAATTTATTAAAAAGCAAATACAAATAGGAGTTTGATTTAAATCTGCTTCTTATTTCTTTTTTTTGTACTCAATAAAATATATGAGAATAGTCATAAAAATTGCTTGGCTTCCAGCAAATGTCACGCAGCACCTCCTCCATTTTCCTTTTTTTTTTTGTGGCACGCCTCTGGAAAAGTCTTTTGACAATTAAATGATGCCAACGAGAACAATGAAAGAAATAGACTGAACCGAAGGAGCGCTCTGGTCTCCTTCTTGAGGGTGAGAACTGAGACAGAGAGCCGCAGCTGAGGCATCTTAAAAATGTTCATCTAGAAAGGCAAGGGGGCTAAAAGGAGGTTTTCAGTGGTATATAATATATATAGCTATGTACATATATATAATATATATGTATACATATTGGTAAGGGTGCCGTAAATGACGTTGCTTTTAGCGTTGGCCCAAGCAAACTCAATTAAATGTGACAGTGAAAATGCTTCTGCCGGTGTCTGCCTAAAAGTATGCTTTATGTAAAAGGTCTGGCAACGTTGTGAGGGGGGGGGGGGTCACATTTAGAGCGGAGATGCCAGGTGGAAGATTTCTAAATGCCAGGTGTGTGTATGAACCTGTGCTGTGTGTGTGTGTGTGTGTGTGTGTCATTCTATCAGCGAAATTTGCTTTAATTTTATCAAAGCGCTCAAAAAAGACAAAAAACTAGAGAAAAATAAGAAAGACTTTCAGGAGAAAGTATAGAACCTAGTCAAGAATGTATTACATATATTTATAATAATATAATTTGATTGAAATATAAAAAATACAACAAAATGCCTTGAGATTTTAAAACTTTAATTGAAGCATCCAAAAGTATGCAACATAAATTGGCGCACTATGTTGGTGTTGGTGTTCTGCTTTAAATTCACCACAAGAGCGCGCCTTAAAGTGGAATTACAGTAAGTACTCTTGATCTTTCACACTTTTGGCCGTGTTAAAGCCAAGATGCTGTGAAAAAAAAAGAAGAAAGAAAGAAGGCAAATATGCCGGGTATTCCCCCCTCACTTCCCACTTCCCACTCTCACGCTATCTCTTTCCTTTGGGGGCTACTATCTCTTTCGCACAGTTGCGCCATCAGCGTTTTCATCTTTATCGCTTGGAAATGGCAGGCAGCAGCTGCCAATAAGCAACGATTATGCTTGTAGCTACAATCGACTGCTGCTGCCGTCGAGTATCTCTGAGTCTGAGCCTGAGCCTGCCTTTGTATCTGTATCTGTGTATCTGTATCTGTATCTGTATATCTATGTATCTGTGTGTGAAGGCGAGTGTTTGGTAATGTGCCTGCCTGCCTGGCTTTTGTTGTTGTTCTTGTCTGTTTGTGTGCTTGTACTAATGCCCAAGCAACAAAAATGCATGAGCACTCAAGTCAACCTCAAAGCCAATGTGTCTGCCCTAGCTATATCTAAGTGTGTGTGTGTGTGTATCTGTGTCTTGTGTGTGTGTGTGTGAGCCCATTGATAGCACTTGCGAGGCGTTATAAACTGCAAGCAGTTACAGCCCTGAAAAAAGGATAGGAAATTATATATAACTCCATATAAACTCAATGTTTAATCACCATGAAAAAAAATATTCCCCTTTTTTTGGTGTGTGGAATTTTCATTATATTTTCAGTTTTTTCTGTAATTTCTTTTGTAAACTGTTTGTATTCATACGAGTCATTTTGTTAAGCCAGCAAAAACTGACCCAAAGGCATTCTTTTATTTTTTGTAACAGAAATGAAAAGAAAAATGTAAATAAAGCGAGGAGACAGCGGGAAAACAGTAAAGGAATTTTCTTTTGCAAATCAACTTTGTTGTTGTTACATTTAAATTGGCGCAAAACATGTGAAATAGTTTAGATGAAAGCGCTGGAAAAATTCTTCTGTAGCAACAAAGAAAATTAACAGAAAAAGAAAAATGACAGAATAAAAAAAAAACATATTTTTAAGGAAAAACAAACAAGAAAGAAATGATAAACATTCAGCAAGGCTTATGCTTTTCTTTTTATTTCCATTTTCCCTTCTGTTTTCCTTTTGTACTTTGTGACTTGAAGGAAGGAGTTATCTTATTTTATTTACGGAATAACTTTGGGCGAGTGCTAAGGTGCTTGTAAATTTTGTAAATAAATGTGTTTTAATTGGGGAGTTCGATAATTGGAGGAGTATAGTTTTAAAAATTTTTAAATCACCAGTAAAAGATACTAAAATTAGTTATTCTCTTTTGAATGTTACCTTTGCATAAAAAAACCTTAAAAAAGTATATTAAATATTAATACGAATTTTCCTTTATACTTTATAGTTATAGTTTCCTTTTGTTTTTATCTTTAAAATATATTAAATGCTGGTTTAAAGTTCCCCCAAATTTCCTATAATTTTCTTAGTTATAGTTTGCAGTTGTTTTTTCTTTAAAATATATTTAATACTTATTTGAAGTTCCCCTAAGTTCCCTATAGTTTTTCTAGTTTTAATTTCCTGTGTTTTTCTTTCAAATCTTTCTTTAAGTTCCCCCAATTTTTCTATAATTGTCCTAGTTATAATTTTCTTTTGTATTTACGTTAAAATATATTTATTACTTGTTTAAAATTTCCTCATTTTCCTACAATTTTTCTAGTTACTTTTTTTTGCTGTCTTTAAAATATATTTAATACTTGTTTAAAGTTCCCTAAATTTTCCTATAAATTTTCCTAGTTATAGTTTCCTCTTGTATTTAATACTTGCTTAAAGTTTCCCCAAGTTTCCTATAATTTTTCTAGTTGTAATTTTCTGTTGTCCCTTTTTCTTTAAAATCTATTTAATATTATATTCTATCTATTCTTGAAGTTCCCCCCTTATTTTTCTATAATTTTCCTAGTTACAGTTTCATTTTGTTTCTTTTATTTTCAACTATAATTCACACAGCTCTCCCCATTCGTTTCTATTGTTCCAGTTTCTGTTTTCAATTTCCCGCAGGACTGCAGTTTATTTATTAAGTTATTATGCAACGAAATTGAAACAATTTTGCGCTTTTCATTTGCTCGCTGATCCAAGCAACTTAATTAGTTGATAATCATTTAATGCACTCGCCCACTGAGATTGGTGGGTGGTTTGGGTTCAAGGAGGGTGCTTTTTGCTGGCTGTGAGTGGTGTGCGGTGAACTGAGATGCGTTGAGCAGCCACAAGGTATTCGTGTGTGTGTGGTGTGTGGTGTGTGTGCATAAATTAAATTAAAATTAAATGTTTTAAAAAGGCGACGACGGAAACGACGCGGAAAAGGCGAGAAAAGCTGCCAGGCTCAAGGAAGTTAAGCCAAGTCAATTGCTTTTTACCTTCGGGCATAATTAACCGAGGCAGGTGATTACATATTTAATGCACACACGCACGAGAATGCGGCTTAAAGCCCTTAATTGATCGTTATGGCCAACTATATAATGTGTCCCAAAGTATGCTTAAAAAGCGAAGCGAAAACAAGTCGTTGATTGAGGGATTACTTAAATTAAAATCAAGGTTTAAAGAGCATTTAAGCATTAAGAATTATTTTTGTATATATTTTTTGAAACCTTAAACTTAATTTTGCTCATGATTTCTGTAAGCCGTTGAACATTTATTAAAATTAAAAGCAACAGGGAGGAGGCCAGAGAAGGACCTTTACAAAAGGAAAAAGACATCTGAAAGTGGGCCAGTCATGGCTCTCCCTCTCTCAAAATCCGTTAACAGACACAATAAAGACCATTACACAACATCCTTCCATATATATTATATATATCTATACCATATATATATTCCCTTTCTACTTATGGCTTTTTATAGCACGTTGATTGCTGGTCCAAAAAAAAATAAAATACAAAAAAAAGAAGAAAACCGAAAACGCAAGCGGGCAAATGAAAACGAGAAAAGGAAAAGAAATTGAAAATGCCCGGCAAGCAGCAGAGCAGAATGATATGATGATGAGGGCGGGGGCCGGGAAGGGGAGGATAAGGAAGGAAGGAAGGGTTGTCCAGGGGAGGGAGAACGCCACTCTGATAAGTAGGTGAAATCCCTGCAGGATTTCGCCGCAAAACATAAAAGAGTTGCCACCCTACACGCAAAAACACAGCCACACCATTTGCTACAGCAGTGTACAGTCTGTCCTAAAAGGCATCTAGATAAACAATGTCCTTGCTGGCTGGCTTTACAGATATTTTTATATATTATATGCATGTATTGAACAGAATGTAATGATCATAATAATATCATAATCATAATAATAATTCTGAAAAAAGGAGCAGGAATTTAGTTATATTTCCCACTAATTTCTATAACCAAAGCACAACTATTTTTTAAGAAAAATCCTTTATAAATTTTTTTAAAATTTTTTTCTTAGAAACCCTTAATAAATATCATTAAAATGATGTTTCTTAGAGTTTTCAAGTATTCCATTTAAATGCTTTCAGAAACTACATTTTTCGATAGCAATTCCTCTTTATTTGCCAAGTTACTTTATATATATTCTTTTTTCTTTTTTTTAACCAAATCGATTTGGCCTTCCACTGGCATCATATAAAAAATATCATATAAAAATATTTCATCTGTCATGAGGAGGGAGGAAAATGCGTATAAAAATGGCATTAGAAATACACTAAAGTGAAAGACGCAGCAATAAATGGTGAAGAAGCCAAACAAAAGGGGGCTGAGAGGGAGGAGGGCTGTTAAGGAGGAGAAACAGGAAATAAAATTCCACTTTAAGCGTTTTTAATACAAATGTAAATACGTAAAAAAAAAGAAAAAAAAAGAAAAGACACGAGAGACCACGAAAGAGACAGCTTGACAGGCGTGTGAGCGATGAGGAAAGAGACAAGGAGAGCAATATAGAAAGAGAACGGTATATATAAAAAAAGAGACAGATACAGACGTAAACAAATGCGGTCACATTGAGGTATATTAATATATATTTCTGTTCGAGGCAAAAGCCCATGAAAGGGGTTTTCCACTCACTCCAAGTTGCTTTTCATGATGTGACTACGAAATAAAGATGGGTATGTGCACTGAAAAATAAAGTAGGGTCTTTAAGATTCCTAAAGAAAATATCCAAAACAGGCCACAAACAAAAGGAAGTGCAGAGATAAGTTAAATTTAATTTTTATATAATTGAATATTATTTTTAATATTTATTTATATAAAAATACAACCCAAGATCTGCACAAGAAATATACCAACATTATTCGCTCTCTTTTTCTCTCTGCACAAGTTTGTCTCACATGTAAACAGTCGGAAAATGGCAGACAAAGAAGCTGCCAAAGGCTCTGGAAAATGGAGAAAAGTGGAGTGGAGCTACATGCCACAAATAAAGTGGCAGCTACAAGCCAAGGGAGAAAAAAATAGGAAAATAGAAAAACACAAGCCATACAAAAGCACAGACGAGTGCATATGAAAAAATCATGGCATAGTTTAAGGCGCTCGCTTACAGCAGCGGAAAGGCGGAAAAGCGGAAAAAGAAGCGAGACACAAAGACAAAGGGAGAGAGAGCGAGAAGGGGAAAAGCGCTGAAATTGCAGAAGCGGAAGTGTAATAAAGTGCAAAAGTGCAAAAAATCCAGCTGACGCGAGTGAGAGGCAAAGAGTCAAGTGAGATAAGAACAATGCGAAACAAGAAAAGTCAAGTGTAAGAAGTGTCACAAGTTGTTAAAAGAAAAGCGGGGAAAGCGGGAGAGAGAAAAGGTGAAATGTGAGATGAATTGAATTGAGCAGATGCAAAGCAGATGAAAATTCGCAGAAGCTTTCTCGAGAAGATAACTAAAAAAAAAGAGGAAGATTTAAATAACTAAAAGGCAAGGAAAACTTATTAAAAAACAAGAGTGGAAACCCAAGAAGATGTAATTTCTTAACAAATATTTGCTTTTCAGAAATTTCAAGTACTTGAAACACTAAAAAATATTTAAATAAGTTGGAATATGCTTTTCATATATTTTTAAATTTTAAATAAATTATATCGGCTTCGATTTCCTCTACAACTTTAAGTCTACTTTTCCCCCGAAAGCAGCCACAAGTGTAGGAAAATTCAAGGTGGCTATAGGGGTTCACTCTGAATGTGTGTCCATGTGGACACAGGACACACAATCCTAGGAAGCGTGGAAGTAGAATGAACGGAAACGTTACTGGCACAAGGACCTCAAAAAGTATGCAACATTAAGTGTGGCAGCGTCGTTGTCGTTGTCGTTGCCTTTGTCTCACCTTTCCTCTCCTCTCTCCCTGTTCACCTGTTCTTGGCCACCTTTTTTGCACCTTAAGTTCCCTCCCCCATTTCTTGTGTGCCATTTTTGCATAAGTTTCTCTAGCTGTCAATGTCCTGTGAAAGGTTCTTGGGGCATATATGACTTGTCAACAAAAATATTTAAAAATATTTTTTAATTAATATTTTAATTAAACATCAGTTTCTTGTAAAAGCTCTACGTCTTATTATTAACGTTTTGGTCCTTCGAGTCTTTACTTTGACTTTTTTAACTATTATTTAAGTTATTTGAATAATATTAATAATAGACAATCAAGTTCTTTAAAAATAATCCAAATTAGCATTCACAGAGCTTTATAAATTCCTTAAAAAATATTTTCCACAACTTTTTCCCCCTTAAAAAGATATTCTTAATAGTTGCAAGTTTAAACCTACATATAAATATCACAAAAAAAAAATACCCTCAAAACTTATGGGTATAAAATACTTAAAATAGCTTCAACTTTTCAGGGCATTTCATAGTCCCTTCTTCATTTTGTTCCCCCTCTTTTTTTTTGGAAAATAAAACAACTTAAAACTTTATCCACTTCCTCTTTCCTTTCTTGCCTTTTATTGCACTCAACAAAAACAAGATGAACACAACAAAAAAAGACAAAAAATAGCAAGAACAGCGAGACTCATTAACAAAAATGCGCAAAGGAAAATAAAAACATCAAGTTGAAGAGGAAAAGCAACAAAAGTGCTTGGGAAAAGTCTCTTCAGAATAAACGAAGAATGTCTCAAGAAAAGAAAAGAAGCAGCAGAAGGAGAAAGGATAAGGAAAACCCAAATAAAACACACAGAGAGCGAGAGAGGGAGATAATGGAAAACAAGTTTTCCTCACTAATCAACTTCCAAATGAACTGCAAGTCAAGTGGTGTTTTATTTGCTGTTTCCCCAATTTTTTGTTGTTTTTTTTTTGTTTCTGGGAAAAAGTTAAATTATGAAAATGTCAAGAACAATATACATACATGTGTCATATGTGTGAATGCCAGCCACCCATACACATATACATATATAAACGAATAAATGCCAAAAACAATTTACATAAAAATATTTGTGCCAAAAAGTTTTCAACACATTCATCCCCTCATCCCCCCGCGCGGTGGCAGCTTCGGAAAATTTCCATATGAAAAGCCAATGTGAGAGGTCTTTGCCGGTGGGTGGGAAGAGAGAGTTTTTCGGAGGCAAGTTTATCACTTGAAGCATCGCCTAATCAAGAATCCGGCATCCCGAAACGCCGACCGCACAATTTACAGCTTTTTACCCCTCCCAAAATATATATATCCTTGAATCCTCAAAGTCTACCCACACACATACCCATACCCACACCCCTTGCCTGCTTTGTATTTGCTCAAGTTGAAATTTTCAATTTCGGCACACAAAACTCATTAGAAGACAACTCGTAAGTCCTTTCGAACAAAAAAAAAATAATGAAAACAGAAAGAAAAACATTAAAAAGGGGCTACAAATTTCGGGATGAAAGGAAATTATCACAATTCTTTGGCATGTTGTTTGGGGTTTAAAAATAACCTCAAGTAGGCTTATTTGGGAATGAAGGCAATGCTTAAATAATTTTAAAATCATTTTACCGAAAGCTCGTTATTAATTAACTTATTCTGAATTTTTAAATAGATTTTTGCTATAACATTCAAGGACTTTTTTCGAAGATTGTATGAATGAGTGGGAAAATGTTTACTTGGGAATTATAACGACGAATTATTAGAAGAGATCTATTGTAGTGTTTATTTGCTCACTCTATGTTTTAAATAAAATTTTAAGATATTTATTAACTTTTTAATTAACACCTAAAAACTGAAATCACGCACTCTCTGAAGAGTGAAAAATCTTTCAGAGAATTTTGTTCCTCCCCCAAAATCCAAGGATATCTCACTTTCTGAAGAGTGAAAAATCTTTTAGAGAATATTGTACTTCCCCAAAATCCAAGGATGTATTGAGTGAGATTCTCAATAAAGATTTACGGCTTAAAAACTATTTGGAAATTTTAAACTTGGCTATTATAATTTGTTTGATCTTCTCTATCATTAGGGGTTTATTTGCTTATTTATTTTACATAATTCTAAAATATTTATTAACATTTTAATTAACCCCAAAATCCGGGGAATCCCTCTATCATTGAAGGTTTACAGCTTGAAGCCCACGACCTTAGGCATCAGCCTCCATATTTAATTTCCGCGACTGTCACGCGCCCATCTCTAAGCCTCACGTAATGCCTCACGTAATGCTCACGAGTGCGTTCGCTTTGCGCTTTCGATTCAATCAATTCTTGATGTCTTTATTAATATTTATGCGATGCTGCCGACAATCTGCGCATCTGTGTGAGAGATACCACTCTGTGTGTGCGTGTGCGGCGCCTTTACGTCAGAGGGCGGCGCATAACGCTCTTTTAACTCCCCTTAACCGCGACCTTCACTCGCAAAAAAAAATGTGTGCAATGAACATTTTTTAAGTGCTTTAATTTTATTTTCATAACGAAGGGAAAAGCTGAAAAGTCGCTTGGAGTTTGCGTTGGTTTCATGTAATAATTCGATTGAGAGTCTGTTGCTGCTATCTCCTTTGGCACTTCATTTATATATGGATCTATCGCTTTCTGCTTCTGTCTCAGCTTTAATTTTTCATTCTATTTATTTTCTTTTGTGTGTTTATATACTTTCCTGCGATTTTAATATTTTTGGTGACTGTTTTATGTAATTTTTTTTATTATTAATATTTTTTTTCGCTAATTCGCTTTGTAGCCATTAATGGTCACACCCCCTTGGCTCGTCTCACCTTTTGGGAAGTCAGCTCACGTAGTCGGTCATTAGATCAACTTTAATGCGATGCAGTTCACGTTTTTATTTACTTACACATAGATGTCCTCGTCCTGTCTCTCTTTCTCTCTATCTCTAGCTATATTTTACTTCCGCCTACTGTCTTTGTCTAGCTCGACTTCCTCTTTGAGGACCAAAAAAGAAAGTAAGGTGGATGAATGACCACCAATTTTGGTTTTCAATAAATTCACACATAAAAAAAAAGAGAAGAGAAGACATTTTGAGAAATTGTAATTTGATAAAAAATGTTATCAATTTGGAAGACATAGAAAATATTTTCAGGAAGAAAGAATGTCAATCAAAGGCTAAATCAATGTTCAATAATTGTTAAAAGCACAAAATAAATTGAATTGAAGTCAGTGTTGGGCAACGAATCATCTTTAAATTATTGTTGATGCAGAAATTAATTTTAAACGTAAAATATTTTAAAAAATGCTAATGAAATGAAAAGTTTTTAGTTTTAAATAATGTTGAAAAGCTACAAAAATAAAACAATATTAATAAATGTTAAAAGCACAAACTAATTGTATTCAAAATCAGTTTTGGGCAACGATTTAGTTTTAAATCAGTGTTGGACAACGATATAGCTTTAAATTATTGTTGATGCATAAATTAATCTTAAACTAGATCAATGTTAAATAATTCTAAAAATGCTAATGAAACCAAAAGTTACAAAAGATTTAAACAGTGTTGAAAAGCTACGAAAATAGTAAAAACTAAAAATAAACAAATACTATAACTGCACCATGAAATTCATTTACTTTACACCGAGTCTTCTGCGTATTTGGTCACAACCATATCACCCCATCACTGCTCCCCCTCTCCCTTTTCTAAATCAAGGCGGGTAGAGCAACTTTAATTGAAATCTTTGCTCTGAAAGCGACTTTATGCAATTTCAAAATACTTCCTGACCCAGGAAGGAAAACCATGGGGAAAACAGGGAACGGGAAACGGGGAACTGCTTTGGCTGCTGTGCAAAACTTTTGCCAAACAACTTTGGCTCAAAGACAAAAGCACAAAAAAAAGAAGAGGAGTAGGGCCAAAGAAAACAAGAAAATGGAGGGAAATGGCAAATGGAAATTTGTTTTCCTTTCCCAGCCAACCAAAAAAACAAGAAGAAAAAAAATCAAATAGAGAAACCAAAGTGACAGTTGTTGGTCTTTAACACAGATTGATGATGGTCCCACCACAGGGTACAGTTCCTTTAAAAACTGACCCAAGGTGGGTAATGGGAAAGGTAAGGCTTTGCATCGCGTCATGCTATATCGGTAATTGGTAGATATATGGCAGAATGATCGGTCATTAAGCCATAAAGATCGAGCCATTAACTGGGATCGGATCCAAACTCATATATCATAAAACGGCAGCCGATGAGCCGGCTAATTGGTTCAACAACAATCGTAGTAATCGTTAAACAAATTGAGATGGAAATTCCGTATAAATGGCTCAACTTTTAAGAAACAAAACATAATATTTATAATAAATACAATTTAATGACACGAATGAAAAATATTTATTCAAAGACATATTTCCTTTAAAATTCCCAGCAATATGTTGACAAAATATATCACAAATTGCCAGCAGACCTTATAAATAGCATTTATGGATGGGGTCTGGGTTTTCCAAAAACCATAAAACTCAGACCCCGGTTAATAAATGGGGGTTTCTGTAAACTGCGTCGTTTGTCTAGCGAGTTCATTTTCATTCTTTCGATTGTAAAAGCCTCATAACATTATTGGGTGCAGATATGAGGGCAACTAACTTTATAGCGATCATGAAAATACAAAAAAGAAATACAACAACCACAAAAACACACACCAAAAAAAAAGAAAAAAGAAATAGAAAAAGAAACAACATAAAAGGAGCAAACAACAGAATTTATCAAAGTAAATTTTTATGGTTTCGGTAGCCAGTGAATGTCTGGGTTAGTGGAACCAAGTCTATTTTATATTTACAACTTTTATTTAATAATTTTACTATCTTATGGGTATTTTTACAAATGTCAAACTGATTGCACATATTTTCTGCATTTCTTTTAGCTCTTGAAACCAACTGTCCTTTTAAGACAGAGACACATCCGTTTGGACAGAGCTCTGAAATCTGCTGAGTTTGGTTTGACAATGACGTTGTCATGTGACGGAAAACGGAAATTAAAATCCATACCTCTTTTTCTGAGAGGGAAAATACTCTCAAAAAAAGAAACACTAATAATGAGGGTTTTCAATGTCCTCAAAAATAATAAAAGAATTCGATTAAAGCCCTTCATTTAAATACTTTTTCTTATTTTATGCGACTATCTGTCTGTTCTCAACGATCTTTATTTTCATGCCCCTGGACGATTCATTTTCATTTCGCCAAACAGTTTTATGGCTCCCCAGTAGGAAAACTCACACACACACACAGGCGGGAAAAGAAAAATTAAAACTTTCTTCTCTCCACCTGAGGTGGAACAGCATAAATTTCCGCCCAGTTCCTTGGCGGGAAAATGGAACGAACAGAAGGCGACCTAGTTTCCCCCACTTTTCTTGGTTTATATATATATTTTTTTTAATTTCTTAGCAAGCAACAGGAGGAAGCCTTTTAGTAAATTCTCTCAAATATTTTTTAAATTAATTTCCTTCAATTATGTTTATTTCATAGTAATAAACAGGGGGGTAGGAAAGATGGCCTACAATTTTTCTTCTCCACTTTGGACACACGTGGCCTAAGCTTAGAATTTTTTCTTTACATTTTCCACGACGACTTTTCCTGGCATTTTGCAATTATTGCCGCCACCGCCGCTTGCGTCTGTTTGGGGAATGTTGGGGAAAAATTCTCCTTACACAGGAATTTTCAATGTAAATAGTGCGAGGTGGGGGTGCGATTACCAAGGGTCTAATAATTGAAGTGGAAATAGTAAGAAAATGGGGATTATATTAACACAGAGAGGAACTATGAAAAAAACAATAAATAATGGATTTTTTAAGAAGCAAACTTTAATTATTTAAATCCCAAAACGATACATCATTTGCAACTATCGCTATTTGAAAATGTTTAACCTTTGGGTAAGTAGTTGAGAAAGGTATTGATATGATATTACGAGAAAAGAACTATGGAAAAAAAGGTTCTTATGAAAATTTTAATAAACAATTTTTATTTATTTTAAACCCAAAACAATTCATCGTTTAGAAATATCGTTATATCTTCAACCTTTTAGTAAGACCGCAACCCTTAGTGTGACCTTTCATCGCATGCACCTTCGTATCGAATTAATCAAAACTTTTGAGTTATCCAATTAGCGCGCGTCGAAAAGTTTATCACCTTCGCCCATAACATAACCTCAGACCTTAACCCCTCATCGTCCCACAATTGGAATACCCTATTTGCCGATGGAATGGGGGGGGGAAGGGGGGAATCATAAAACTGAGAAACGACCGTGCGGCAGAATGAGAAGACATGAGAGCGGAGGGCATGCGGTGGAACTTCATACCGAAACGTAATTGCTTCATGCGAAAGAGACGGCTAAAGGGGGGCCAAAAGAGATGGCTATATAGAGATTCGCATTGCTTACCGTTATGGGAGCTTGAAGATGCGGAAAAGTGGAAGGAGATGAAAGTGGAAAGTGGAAAGCGAGCGATGGTTGGTGGGGTCGTAAAGTGTAGCAGCTGTTTAGTAGGAAGGAAAACATAAATGAAAATCAATAAATAAAAATTTTATCGCGCGTGAGAGGGAAGGGGGACAGAAATATAAGAAGCAATGCGAGGCTTAAATTAACTCACGCACACAACAAGGATGCGGATACGGTTACGGGTTACGGAGGACATTTTGGAGGCCAGAAAGAGATGGCAAAGTTTTTTTGCAGAGGCAAAACTACAAAACCGCCAAACAAAATCGATAAATTTTGCAACCACATACAGTGTTAGAAAGAGGCAGAGGATGGCGACGTGGCAGCATGGAGCGTGGGGGCGCCACGCTGAGGTACAGAAAGAGATGGCATGCTAATGCAATTGGCCAATAAATCATCGCATAAAACTGCATAAAAATGTCAGACCACCAGGAACAACAACAAAAAATATGGGACAGTAAAAATGTAAAATGCACTGGAAAAACCCTGAGAAAATCCAAATAGAAGTATAACAAATAAATCTAGAAATAAAATTAATAAAAAGTTTATTTATCTGTCTACCTTTTGATCTTTTAAAAAGTATATATCGTTTAGAAAGTATTATAGTTTCAGTTAAAAGTTTGCAACGCAGTGAAGTAGGCATCTCCCACCCTATAAAGTATATATATTATTGATCAGCATCAACAGCGGGTCGATCTAGCCATGTCCGTCTGTCCGTCCGTCCGTCTGTCCGTTTGACCGGTTATATGCAAATAAGTCCCTCAGTTTTTAAGCTATCAGAATAAAACTTTGCAGATAGTCTTCTATATACTCTCACTCCTACATAAGTCGAAACGGGCCAAATCGGACGACTATATCATATAGCTGCCATAGGAATATAGCTGAAATAGGAACAATCAAGGAAATAATAGAAAAAGTCATAATTCGCTGTTTCTCAACATATTTTCTTAATGAAAACTTGAATTGCAATTTCAATTTTAATTTAAAAAAAAATCGGGCGACTATATTCTATAGCCGACATAGGAACAATCAGATAAATAATAGAAAAAATAATAACTTCGCTGTTTCTCAACAAACATATTTTCATCAAATTTGAGATTTGAGATTCATGATTATTTTAGAATTTCGTTTTTAATTTTAAAGTTCAATTACAATCTGCAAGGGTACATATAAAGGATGTACATAAACTTCGGCGAGCTGGAGTTAGCTTCCTTTCCTGTTTGTTATACTTTAATAAATTAAATTAAATTAAATTAAATTAAATTAATGTTTATTTCAATCAACTATGTTTAGTTCCCAAAAAGTATCAAACATTTATTTTCAGTGCACAACTAGTGGCGAAAAAGGGGAAAAAAATCAAGTGGTGTCGGAAAAGCCACCCGCCCCCCGCAGCTTAGTCAATCACAGCTGAGTGCATCAAGCCATCAATCAATTAATCAATCACATAAATGTATGACAACAACAAGCGGCCCTCAATCGTTTACATCAATCAGCAATTTGCTATCAATTAGATAAAAGCCTTATCGGCAGCGGGTCTAGTGACGAAAGCACCCACCACCACCACCCCTTTTTTATTGTATTTCCTTTTTTTTAACCCACTGAGAACACTTCAGCATGATTTATGGCTAGAAAGAGATAGGGCTAGTTAGTAGTAGTAAACCCGAGGCCCGAAACCCGAAACCCGAAACTTTGGCGCTACCAAAAACAATCGCGGCGACACATATTAGCCATAAATCTGTATAACACTCGCGACCATAAATCAATATTCAAATGCTAATGGAAAGCCACCATACACAGTGGGCCATAAAAGACAAGAAACGCCCAGCGCGATAATCGCCACAGGTAAGAAGACACTTAGACGGCGCCTAGCAAAACAAATGCGATTGATCGGATCGGTTCGAATCGAATCCAATCTGATCCGATTCGATACTTGAACCTTGCCCTTCGTTTTTCCCACCATGCGATGGCGTAGTGCAGGTTGGCAGCGCAACGATGGCGCTCATACAAATAGGTCTCTTAAAAAAAATAATATATAAAAAGGTTTGTTTTTATATATAGACTAGGTCCCAAAATGGAACCCCCTGAAGCACTACTTAAGATGTGAGTGTTCCTTAAGGATCATATTTAAGGAACACTCGGCTCTCCTCTTCATTGTACTTGGGAATTATAGAACATATTTATGTTAATATAGATTATATATTTCCTTGTACTTGCACTTTGAGGTATTTGAGAGTTTTCAATTATTATTATGTTTTACAGATTTATTTTAAATATTTATATTGAGTGAACCAATTAAATATATTATTTAGAAATATTTGAAAGTTGTACAGATTTTTAAAATATAATAATTGAGTAATTATAATTATTATATTATGATATTATATAATAATTATATTATATGAATGAAAATTAGTTCAATTAAAAGAGGAAACAATTAGTAAAGAGAAACCCCCAATTTTTAATTTAATTTTTTTATTTAATTTAAAAAACGAACAAAACAATTAGTGAAAATTATTTTTTGAATTTATCAGCATCCATATTATACAACTGGCAACTATTTATACATTTTTAACAGCCGTATAGGAATTTAATGAATGAAGACAAATAAGTTAAAGTGGCAAATAAGAGCATAGTGATGGCCATAAATATATAACCATTGCCTGATGATGATGATGATGATCAACGAGGCTGTGTATATAGAAAGGAGGCGGTAAAGACGCTTCGGAATTCCATCGAGCTGTCGTCTTGTGGGGTTTATTAATAGCGAATACGTGACTGGAAGTACGACTTGGAATTATTGCCAATTTTCATGTGTGACAGAGCAAAATATTATCCAACATTCTCATGGCTCTGCAATGGAATATACATATATGTAAGCTAACTTTATTTTATTTATTCTATTTACTAATTTAAAACATTTTATTTTACAAAAAGCATTATAGAGAGTCTTTACTTAAGGATCGTTTCTAAAGCAAACATTTTACTTGGGAATTATAAGGGTTTTTTGCTGAGGGGAAAACCTTGCTCATTTTCTTAGGTGAAATGGTTTGTCAGATTTTATGCAAATCCAAAATGTTAACTCCGGATTTTCAGCTATCCGTTTATTTACAATTTTCGCTTTGATTTCGATTTGCCGGCTGGCCAAGCCAAGCAGCAAATAGAATTTTGCCTTTCAAATAAATAGAATAAATGTTGGAGGTGGGGGGCGTGGCTTGAAAATCCTCATCCGGGATCCGGATACGGGAAAGAGACCAAAAAAGCCGGACCCGTGGTAAATTACATTTGAGAAATCAACGCGCGCGGCCGATGGAGTTAAACTTTTTTGCACTGAAAAGCGGCAATGGGAAGGACGCGCTTCCTTCTGCTCGAAGGAGCAACACACAGCAACACAGAGGGGTCCTTTTGGTTAAAGGAAAAAGAGAGTCTGAGTCTAAGTCTGAAGGATGACGAGGGGGGGGCGGAAAACGGGAGCTGAAAATTCAATTTGATTTGATTTGATTTTCGTTCTCTTTTTCGTTTGAATGCACACAACACAGAAAAAGGCAAGAGAGGATAAGCAAGTATAAGAAGGAGACACTAAGAAATGATATCGAATTAGTTGAAATAGAAAATAAAATAAAATTTAAAAAAGAAAGCCAAGGAAAATGAGAAAAGCTGAAAACTGGAGGGAGAGTAGAGCGAGTGGTCCTATGAAAAGCAAAAGTTTTGAGAAAAGTTCTTGGGGATCGCAGAATCTGAGATTGACAAGAATGACAGAAGGAATATTTGTAAATAAAGTTGTATTTATGTATAGCTTTTCTTCATATACTTTGAAATATGACAAAAGAAGAATTTGAACTAATTTCAAGCTCCCAAAAACATCAGGAGAACTCTAAGAATTCTAAGCTGATATTTCTGAAAAACCTTGGATAATTGGTAAAATAATAAAATTGACCAAGTAATTCAATTTCAGACATTTTCCATATTTTAAAATATTTCATATATTAGCAGAACCCTAAAAAAATAAGAATTTGAAGTAATTTCAAGCTCGCAAAAACATTAGGAGAACTCTAAGAATTCTAAGCTGATATTTCTGAAAAACCTTGCATAATTTGTAAAATAATTAAATCGACCAAATAATTCAATTTCAGACATTTTAATTATTTTAAAATATTTCATATATTAGCAGAACCCTAAAGACATTTAAAAAAAACTTTAAAGAATCCCAATTTTTGAGATTTAGGGATAATAATCATCTGTCAACATGAATATTGCTTGTCATATTAATCTAAGTATAATTATATTAATTTTTTACATAGGATGAGTTTTAATAAATAATATTTTAAGACTTAATTATAATAGTTTCTCTATAAACAATACTTAAACTATTTTTTACCAAATACCTGACCCACATTCGGTATTCGTTTTTCACAAATATGATTAACTAGTGTGGCATTAAGCATTTTTCACACATTTCTTATCAGAGGCACACAAAAAAAAACAAATAAAATATACAAATAAAAGAAACCCCGACACGCGACCAACTTTTGCGTCTATAAAAAAGGCGACAAATAATCATAAATATATATTTTTTGTTGGTATGTTTAAAAAAGATTTTCCATTCAGTTGCGAGGCAGTTAGCTAGTTTTTCCTTTTTTTGTTTTTTTGTTTTTGTAATTGTTGCGCTGATAAAAATCAACAGTCGCCGGCGCCAGCGTCAAAGTCGGCGTCGACGCCGCAGTCAGCGTCATTTCGTGCCGGCGAACAAAAAAAAACTGTTTTTTTTTAATTTTTGTTTGTTTGGTTTTCAGTTCCACTTTTGTTGTTGGGTTTTTATCGCACACACACACACACACATACACACACGATTTTTAAACTGGGCCGCCGCAATTAATTGAAATTAAACATTAAACATTTACCCAAAAGGTGTTGCTGTAATTTTGTATTTTTCTTGTTTGTTTTGAGCTCTTTTTATGGCTGCAAATATTTGCAAGTACTATTACTTTAATTAATTAATTACTTGAATTGTATTTTTGTGTATTTGTTGATATTTTCTCTTACTTTTCTTGTGTATTTTTGACTTTTTTCAAGCATATAATTTAATGGAAAGCTTTTAAATGCATTTATTGATTTAAAGACATTGGAAATTTTTGCTTTTTTGTTAAATTTTATTTATTTATTATTTTTATTTTAATTTATTTCGAGCGGTTGCTTTTGTTATCCTTCGCCCTCTCTCTCTCCTTTTCGCCGCCCTCTTCTATTCCTATCTCCCTCTTATTCTCTTTCTCTCTCTCTCTCTCTCTCTTTTTGTCTGTTTTGTTTATTTGTCTTTTCCACTTGTTTTTGGCCTCTTTTTGCACTTGTCCCCCGCCGCCCGTTCGTACGTTTTTTTTTATTCTCGGCTAATATTATGCACACTTTTCAGATTTTTCGACCTTTCCGCTTCAATTATGCTGCGTTATATTAACTCGCGATATTTGTTGTTGCTTTCAGACGTGTTGCTGCTGCGCCTGCTACGATTTTCGGTTTTTGCGAAATTTTTAAGCAAATTTTCTGTGTGCCGAGCGAAGAGCGAACGAGCGAAAGAACGAGAACGAGCTGCCGCGACCCAAACGTTGTTATATGATGAAAACGAAAACGAAAACGCTGCGCTGCTGCTGCCGCTGCTTCGGTCTGCAGCGATGCCGGCAGAGCCGCCGAAAGCAGCGTCCGGAGCGGCGACGGCGAAAACGAAGCAAGGCGAGACCGAAGGCGAAAAAAACCGAAGCGAAAAACGAATTGAGGCGAAGGCGAGCCAGCTGAAGCCCAAAGCGCAGTGAAAACGCTCGAGAGGAGAGGGCGATAGGCGATAGACGACGACGACACTCGCCAAAAAAAGAAGAGATCATAAATATATGTACATATATGAAAATGTAGCAATAAATAGCAACTTTGTATAGACGAAAAATATCCAGGTTATTAGTGCAAATATATAGAAAATATATGCACATTTGTGAGTATACAATAAAAGCAGCAAAATAAAAAAAATATATACAAAGTGTTTAAAATAATTTCTCTCAGTTATCGCCAAAATAGGCGCCATGCGTGAGAGAGTGAGAGAGAGAGAGAGCGAGGAGATGCTTAGCCTAATGAGCGTCGGACCCGACGGAGCGAGTGAGAGAACGAGAGAGAATAGGCCGAGTGGCAAGAAGAAGCATAAGAGGCAACAAGAGGGAGCTCGGAGGAGCACTTGGCAATTGAAATTGAAAGTTGTAATGAGACGGCGACTTGAGATTCATCATCAAACAGCTGCCGTTGACGCCTCCCCCCTCCTATTCACGCCCTCTCGCTCGTTCCACGCTTTTAGTCCTGTCTCTTTCACGAAAGCCCTCTCTCTCTCACGCTCCTGCTCCCTCTTTCTCTTTTTTTCGGGCAAACAGCGGAAATCCAATTACAAGCAGAGCAGGCAGACAGAGCGCCGTCTTTCTTTCTTCCTTTTTCTGTTCCTTTCTTGTTTTTCTCTTTTTTGTTTTATTATTTTCCTTTTTTATTTAACTTCTTGCACAAGTACAATGACTCAAAAAAAAAAAGTGGCAGAAAAATTCAACTGTGCAAAAACAAAAATTGGGACTTTTGAAATTGTTGTTTGGGGAATTCAAAGCAGAGACACATGTAAAAATCTGCATACACATGTAAGCACACACACACACATGTGTGATTTATGCAGCCATAAATTTCGTGTCAAAATTCGCTAGCTTTTTTTTTATGAATTGAGCCGCCGTCGCCAACGTTGATCGTTTCTTTTTTTGTTGTTGTTTTTTCTATTCACTGAAACGGGCAATCACTTTAATTGCACATTTTATGAGATTAATTAACAGGTAGGATGATGGCTTCAAGTTTTTTTTTTTAATTAGCATTTAGTTTTAGTTGAGTTAAAATAATAATAGTAAGAATTAAGGGAAATATGCCTAATCATCAAATCCCAGCTAACAAAATGTTTTTTATATAATAATGTAAATTAATAATTCACTTTTTGTCTATTTTTAATTTTAACCCAAGCTAAAAACTCCTTAAATAAATACGAAATTTATTTATTACTTTTCCTGCTCTTTAATGATAATGAATTGAATATATTTATTTATTCCATAAGAGTTATGCAGTATTTGTGCTAATCTTTCGGCAGGCTTCTCTTTTCCGTTTATCACATGTGATAAAAATATATATAAAATACGACAATAGCCTCGAATTTATTTGGTTTTCTAGGGGGGGGCTTTTGTTGGATTCTACAAAGCGTACCGCGGGGCTCTTTGGCTTCTTATCAGACACGGGCAACAACAACAATCACACTGTTCTTATCAGACAAAAAAAAACAAAAAACAACAACCATGCAGGGCACCTGTCCGCTTCAGGGACCGGCCCCCCTACAAACAAAAAACTGAGCTAATAGTAGTAAGCCGACCGTGAATATACTCTTTTATTGGCGAAAATCATTGAGACCGAAGGGAGAGCAACTTAAGTCTATTTCGAAAGCCTAAGACTTACCCAAATTAGTATAAATGCAGTTAGAGATTGAAACATAATCGATGTGCTTGAAATTTATATTATATCAAAACAAATTATACATTTTCAACACGTATAATTTTTATAAATTCTATGAATTCTACACACAAGGATTTTCATTTGATTTTCCCAAAATAACTCACCATCCCATTATATTAATCATATGGAATATAGGAAAACAGCATATTATGATGGACTCACCTGTAAAGAGATACAGACATAAGAGCTTAATTAGTAAGGTATGAAAAATTTAAAGTAAATAGGAAGCTGTATTTTTGGGGTTTTTTTAAAGATAGTTCTATACATCCTATAAATATAAATATATTAATTATAAATTATATTAAAAGTCGGTATTTGTTTTTAAAGAAAACCGTTCTTGTAAATTGTTGTTGGTTTTTATTAAGCAAAAATAATTAAATGAAATATTCTTAATCAAATAAAATATAATTATACCATAAAGGAGATGAGAATAAGTAATAATTAATAATAGCTCTATTTATTGGAATCCCTTAGATATTATACTTATACCCTTGCAGGGTATTTCAGTCAGAAGTTTGCAACGCAGTGAAGGAGACATTTTCGACCCTATAATATATATATACTCTTGATCAGGATCAACAGCAGAGTTGATCTACCCGTGTCCGTCTGTCCGTCCGTCTGTCCTTCTGTCCATTTGTCTGTCCGTCTGTCCGATTATACGCAAACTAATCCCTCAGTTTTGAAGTTATCTGAATGAAACTTTGCAGTAAGTCTTCCATTTGCTCTCACTCCCATAGAAGTCGGAACGGGTCGAATCGGACAACTATATCAACTATATACCATAGGAACGATAACAAAAAATTAAAAAAAATATATAACTGTCAGTTTTCAACATATAATCACTAAATTGGATATTTGGCCAATAATCATTATTCCAGAATTTCGATTTAAATTTCATGAAAATTGAACGACTATATATATAGCTGCCATAGGAACAATCGTAAACAATAGGAACAATCAACCAAATTTTCGAAAAAAAATTATAACTTCGCTGTTTTTCAACATATTTTTATCAAACTTGAGATTTTGTCAATTAATATTATTCTAATTTCATTTTAAATTTTATGACAATCGGACGACTATTTTCTATAGCTGCCATAGGAAAATCGGTGAAATAATAGAAAAAATCCTAACTCGGGTGTTTCTCAACATATTTTCATCAAATTTGAGATTCGGCCATTCATTATTATTTTAGAATTTCGCTTTTAATTTCATAGTTCAATCTGCAAGGGTAAGCCGAAGTTAGCTGCCTTTCTTGTTTTAAATTAATAAAAGATTTAAGTTAAAGGAATTTATAAATATTTTTTATAGACTGTTCCCTGAATTTTAGTCATTTTAGTAATATATAAATTTTAGTGAAAACATTCTCAGTATCGAGGGTCCTTAAAACTTCAAGTTCTTTTAGAATTATATTGGTTTTTACTAAATACATTTTTTGGGTTCTGGTTTTGCATGAGGTTTTTTGTTTGTGGGCCTATTTTCTTTTCCGTATTTCTGTTTTTCGGAATTTCATTTGTCGTTTAGTTTTGTTTGGTGAAAAGTTGAGCAGATTAACATTTTACGCAAGTAATACGAAGGAAAAATAACAAGCGTTAAATACTAATTGCCAAAATGTGAAACAAACAGACGAGTGAAGTAAAAAAAAAAATAGGAATAGGTGGAAAAAGCACCCCCAGGGAGTGTGTGGTGCAACCTTGAATTTTGACCTCGCAGCATTCTAATCTGCGCCTAAAATTTGATTGCCCCGAAAGAAAAAAAACAGAAACAGCAAAAAAAAAATAAAGGAAAGCTTTCTCTTGGCCTCTCGCTGCCGACGTTGGGCTGCCACCTGAGCAGAGCCTTCTTCTTTCTTTTACTTTTCTTCATCTTCTTATTTCTGCTTTTTATTCTTCTTTCTCTTTCTGGTGCCCCCCTCATTCCACCCTGCTTGCCAAATGTTGACGTGTGACGACAGCGGGGCGTCCCGTCTCTTTCTGTTCTGTTGATTTCTGAAGGATATATGGCAAGGATGGCCGAGTAATAATTAGTCCCAAGTGGGTTTCATAGCAAGCAGCTTACCGCAGGATAAATCATGAAGCCGGCGGGGCGGCGCAGGGAAAAGAGAAAAGGATAATGGCCGCCAGGACATTTCGCCTTAGCTACTGATTGGAATGCGTCTCAAGTCGAGTATTTGCTGGCAAATCGAGTCGTAATTGAGTTAGTTTATTAATCTACCAACAGATATATATACATACATACATAAGTACAGATATGTATATTCATTTTGAGTTCATTTTAGATTCATTTGGTAATCATCAGTGCTAATTGCTTGGATTTTAGATTAACATTTTGTGAAAATAGAAATAATTTTAGTTGGGAATTTGCTTTAAAATCTAGCTTAAATAGACTTGGGTTCCCTATGCGCATGAATTTGTTTTTGGTTAATATTTGATTCATTTCGTAATCATCAGAGCTAATCCCTTGTATCTTAGATTAACTAGAAAATCTTGCTGAATTTGACCTAGACCCCTATTCATTCATTTTAAGTTTATTTTATATTCATTTGGCATTAATTTTATTATTTTTCTTGTAGCTTAAGTCAATTAAGTCCCATAGAGTTAATCGCAATACAATAGTTTATATATGTATGTACATTCATAAATAGACTTGGGTTTCCTATGCGCATGAATTTGTTTTTGGTTAATTTTGGATTCATTTCGAAATCATCAGAGCTAATCCCTTGGATCTTTGATTAACATTCGGTGACAATAATCAAATTTACTAGAAAATCAAACTAAATTCGATCTAGACCCCTATTCATTCATTTGAAGTTTATCTTAAGTTCATTTTATATTCATTTGACATTCATTTCACTGATTTTTTAGTAGCTTAAGTCACTTAAATCCCATAGAGTTAATCGCAATACTATATTTAATGTAAGTACATTCAATTTCAATTCCAAACAAAAAAGTAATGAATAGTTTGGGCTCAAATGATAATGAATATCACATGACCCACAATTTATAATCGTTCTCCCTGCTCTGATTGATCCTCTTGGGTTTATTTCATCTGTAGTTAGTCAGTCAGTATTCCGCACATGCGATCGTTTGCTATCAAAATTGCCTGCAATTTCAGTGTTTGCTTTTTATTATTTTCATTCTTTGCTGATTTCTATTTTGTTCTTTGTTTTCATTTTGTTGTGGGTTAGATAAGCACCGCTTTGCATGGAGAACCTGGTCATGCCCGACCGGGTGGCAGCAGCATCATTATAGTTTATGAATAGAATTCTAACAACTTAATTATAGATATCGCTGCAGAGAAATCTCCGGGAAAGTGCGGAGGAGCAAGCGTGCAGGGGAAGTGGGTGCTGCTGCTTTGCAGTTCCAATACCCCAAAATTCTCTAGAATAACGAATTAAGTACAATATCCCATAACCCGATATTCTCACCTAGAGGGCGAATTGCGAAAATTGTAGCAGCAGCAGCAGAAGGAGCACACCATATACACCAGGAAATTGATGCTGCCGCACCACGTTGACGTCGAAGTATTACCACTGCCGCTGTTGCTGTTGCTGCCGCTGCCACTGCCGACGCCAACGTTACCCGTAAGCGTGGCACTGGAACTTTCCTCGGTCGCAGCGCTGCTGCTATTCTGCCGGCTGCTGCTTTCCTTTCTCTCTCCCTTTTCGCGATCACGACAAAGTTCTAGGCCCGCGGCCGCTGCTATGATCGATGCTGCCGATGATTTCCGACGTCCTGCTGAGGCAGATGCCAAGGTAGCGCTGCTTTCCGCTGTCTTTTGTTTAAGGAACTTGGTAAAGCGGGGGGCGTGGCCCTCTAGAGCGGGCGGAGCGCTGCAGGTTGAGGGCTTGCGGTCGCCCGCTGCACGGGTCGATGTTGAACTTGCTGCTGCTGCTGCTACTGCTGCCGCTGCCGACGCTGCTGCTGCTTTCTTAAGCTTCTGTTGATCATCAACAAAGGAGATTTGCTTCCACTTTTTCTTCTTCTTCACTTTGGCGGTGGCTTTTTGCAGGTGTCGCGATCGTACCGCTGCTGCTGCTGCCGCCGCTGCTGTTGTTGTTGTAAAAGTTGTTGTTGTTGTATGAGGAGTTGTAGCTGTTGTTGAGGTTTTTCTTGTTGCTGCTGCGGCTGCTGCCGGCGTTGGCGTTGGACGCGCTGCAACGGCGACGTCGGCGTCGGCGTCGTCGTCACTTTTGGCCGCCAGTTCAAAAAACTTTGCAGCAAACACTCACATGCACACACACATGCAATATGGGTAATGCACACAGACGGCGCAGCCACGCAAGCACACACCCACACACTCACGCAGATTGAGCGCTGCGTCGACGTCCCGGCGGCGTCGGCATTTGTTGATGTTTTTGTTGTTTTGGTTTTTAAAAGTTTATTTTTAAATATTATTTTTTAAAGGTTTTTTTTTTAACCAATTTTGTTAAATGTTGTAGTTTTTATTGTTGTTTGTTGTGGAGTTTGTTTGTTGTTTTTGGCCTGTAGAATTATTTTTTATTGTAAAGCTCTTTTTTTTAATCAAGAATTTGACTTTGAAAAACTTTCTACATTTTTCAGTTGACTTTGGGCGGTTTTGTTTTTGGTATTGAAGAACATTTGTTTGAGCTATTAGGTTTGTTGGTGTAACTGTTGTAATAAATTCTTGTTGGAGTGTTTTTATTTACAATTAAATATATATTTTTAATGGTTGCTGTTGGTTTTCTATTAAATTCTGTTGTTAATTGTAAAATTCGTCAAGAGAACTTTATTCATTTATTTATTAAATTCACGCAATTAGAGAACTTTATTCCAATGGTTTTCTGCGGTGTTTTTCGGTGTTTTCACTTTGCTAGTGTTGGTAAATGCTTTGGAAAAAGTAAGTATGTTCAAATTTTAATGATTTTCTATTACACAGTGATGTATTTTTCTTCCCCAATTTATCACCATTATTTATTGAACTTCCTTTTATTAGTATTTAGTGTTTTTTATTGGTTTGAATGTTTATTGGGTTTTCCCAATGATTGTTTGGCTTAGCTTTTATACACTTTTGAATTTAGGAGCTTGTAGTAAGTCAGGTATGACGCTATTTATTTATTTGTGTATTTACTAATGAGTTGAACTTTGATATTGTATTACTAACGAATTTTGGCATAGCAATGCTGTCTTAACTGCGTTGTTTAACACTCCTTGTTGTTGTTGTTGTTGCTTAACTTGAGCATGTTGTGTTTACTTAAGGTCACTATAGGGCTTTTCTGGAATTCGCATTAATGGTAAATTAGTAATTAGTTTGATTTATTTTGCATGCACTCATTCATTCGCCTAACAACGCTAACAATTATTAAGTATTGTTATTATGATTAAGTTAGTGTTTTATTGTTAATTGTTACCCAGGCTATTTTCATTTATTTATTGCTTCTCCGTGTGTGTTGATTATTTGTTTGCTTTCCGCCTACATTTAGATTATGCTTTTGCCTTTTTTTTATTGTCTCATTTTTAATTTGTTTATTTAAGAGTTCATATTTTACACTTTTGCTATTAATTTGTTATGAATAATTTGATTTGTTTATTGTGTTTTCACGGAAGTTTATTTATAGGTTGTTTAATTAAAACTTTGGCAAATTTCGGTTTGTTTTTGGTTTAAATTGGAAGTTTTCTTGGTTTAATGTTGGTGTTTGGTTTAATTTTGGTTTGTAAGGTTTGGTTAATAAATATTTTGTAGCACTTTTTATTTCTCTCCTTGACAGAATTTTGATGTTTTTCTTTGATTTTGTTGATTGTTAATGGAACAACTTTAGTTTTTGCCCTAATTTATGGGAATAAGTGTTTGGTGTTTTTTTTTTGCTTATCATTCGCGCTTTTATCTGTTATCTCTTATCTTTGCCTCCTGCTTTCTGCCTTTGCTCTTTCCGTCTGCTTTTTGCTCTGCTTCTTTTATGTAATTTACAACCGCCGGCTCCCTGCTTCTGCTTCTGCTGCTGCCGCTCCTGTCTCCTTCTGCTCCGTTTTCTTATTTTCCTTTATTTTCTTCTTCTCTTTTATGCGTTTGTTTTCTTTATTCTCTTTTGAGCACTTGAAAAAAAAGTGAAGCACAACAACAAAAAGAAATGCCTTTGTTTACCGAATATTTTTGGCGATTTTCACGATTTTAGCGATTATTGTGTCGGGGTGTTATTATGAATATTATTTATTATTATTATTATTAGTTCTTTCTGTGCTGCTGCTGCTGTTGTTGTTGCTGTTGTTTAGGGCGGCGCGCGCGCACACACACACATGGGGACACACACGGCGTTTGGCGATAGGAGGCGGCGGCGGTATGCGATATACGGTGTGCTTGGTTGGGGATTCGGGCAATAATAAACAATTGCTTTCCAGCAGCTCCGCTTTTAAAAACACACTTTTGTTGAGGCTGCCATTGGCCTGGAGAGAGCATTTTTCCGTTCGTTTACTTTTGGGTTACAAATCAGGGTTTATTTTATTTTTTTTTAAATTTAATTAATTTTGGTGCCTACAATACCATGCTGACTGAGCAGTGGAAGAAACAGCTGATAGAACAGCCATTTTTTTGTAAATATGTTTTTTTTACACTACATTCAAGCCCCGAAACCGGCCTGGCATCATGGATAATTTTTTAGAAACTTTATTAAACAAAAACAAAAAAAATAGGTACTTCGAATGTAAACAAAAATTAATTAATTTTGTTATTACTTCGGATGGCAGTGGGCAACCGTCAACCGACGCGGCAGATTAATTTCTCCTTGGAAATTCGTCGAAGTATTTTCCGCGTTCCGCCTTCATTGAGTGAAATTACGGGACTTTCTCTCGAAGCTTGTGGCTCGGCAAACGCACGAGTGCTGGCAGCAGTGTTGCCAGTCTGGCTAATTTCAGGCTAGATTTAGCTTATTTGCAAAAATAGCTTATCAAATTTACAACTAGCTTGTAGGCCCTTTAAAAAAAAGCTTGCTTTAATATTCATTGATTTATTTTATAAGAAAAAGAATATATATATATATTATTTAAAGACTATACTATTATCATTATACTATTATAAATATATAAAATTAAAATACGTTTTTAAAAGGACAATTTGGTTAGTGAAATTTGAACTTTGCGCGCGCTTTCTCTCAAAGTCTGCCCTCTTGGCTTCGTCGGCGCTCGGGTAAACGCACGAAGCTTTGGCAGAATTCAAGCTACATAAGCCGCTCTCTTTCTCCCCCAAAGCGGGGGCGAGAAAAGCCCAAGCACGCCTGCGGAAGCTGTGCGGAGACCGAGCGACGCCGACTGCAGCGCAATGACGCCGGCAGCGACGAAAACGCTCTAGTACCCATTACAAGAATGTGGGTATGCACGACTTTTAACTATTTTGCTTAGATCTCTCATACATATTATTATTTTCTTTTGATTTTTTAGACAAGTCCAGATGAAGATGTTGATAATGATAACGGATATATGTATATGATTTATAGTGTAGAGAATGTTGCAATTATAACTACATATCTGCAAGGGTATACAAATATGTAAATAAATTGTTAACATTTTCAAAAGCCAGTTTTAAAAATCCTTTACATTGCCAGGGTATTCAAGTATTCGTTCCGAGTACCTCGTAATTATTCTACTGAATGAAGTGCGCAAAAAATAATAGTAGACGCCGGCGAGAGAGACGCCAGGCTTCTTTTGCAACTCTCTCTCAACTTGACTTAGAAATTGGCAAGAATAAATAAATAGTAAAAACGAGTAAAATAGCTTAGCCGGAGATTCCAACTTAATTTATTTATTATTATTTCGGGTCTATTTTCTACTATTATTTTTTGTTTATCGGAACAAGGCAGAGAGAGAGAGAGAGAGACAGAGGAGAGAGAGAAAGCAATACCGAGCTCGTGCTATTTCCGCTCTCGCCGCAATTTCCTTCTCTTTTGCGCAGAAAAGCTGCGCGTTCTTCATTCCAATTAGCTCTCTTTTGGCGTCTCTCTGTCAGCGTTGCCTCCGCTTCTTATCAGAGTTTGTTGTTACTGCTGTTGCCGCTGCTTAGCCTATGTGGTTGTTGTTGTTGCGCACTGCACTTGAAAACTTAATTTACGCATCTTCTCTTCTTCCTCTCAGTTGGCATTAGCATTCTGCATTTGCATTCGATTGTTCTTGACCAAAATCGAAGGCAAAGCTAATGCTAATACTAATACTAATGCCAATAAATAAATAAGTTGGGTCAAGTTATGGGTGCGACGACCGCGAAGCTGGCAGAGGAGCAACTGCAGCGACAGCGATGGCGGCGGCAGCAGCAGCTGCGGCGAACTCAAAAGGTTGGCATCTTGACTAAAAACACTGAATAATGTGATTTTTTTTAGTTTAATTATTAAATTACTTGATATTTAATATAAAAAAATATATGTTATTTTATATAAATTACCCCTTAGTTTACTAATAAATTTAGAAGAATTTTAAAATGGTTTTATATGGCACAAATGATACTTATCGGGAAATCCGAATATCCGAAAAATGTATTGCTCTCAAAAATCTCTTTCCAAATTGCAATTTTTTTTGTTGCATTTTTAAGAAGGGTTTTATTTGAAATATATCGAAGTTTTAATATAGAAAATGATCGTATTTAACATTAAAATATTGTTATTCTTAAAAAATATCAGAAAAATTAAGTTGTTTTATTAAATAACATATTTTTTATTTCGGAAAAAGCAATGAAAATATTGATGATAATCACAATTTATGCCAAACCGTTAAAATATCGATATGTCTGATTGTTCAGCTTAAGTATCTGCTTTATTTTTCAATATTTATCGATTATTTAGAACTAAGTTGATTTTTATTTATTATTTTTAAAAAACTACGGAAAATATTCGATTGAGATCATGCCTATAATCCTCGGGGTGCAAAAATGAGTTATAGTACAAATTTTTACGTCATTCTGTGCGGTAATTACGAAGTTATGAGTGATCATACAAACAGATTTTCAGTTTTATCGATATCGATAGAAGAAGAAGATGATAGAAGTATAAGAAGAAGATATACTTTTGTTCTGACAATGCAGGATTTTATAATTTAAATATTTTAAGGCCCATTTTTAATTTTGTATTTCTCATTTTCTACCCTATAAATCAATATTTTCTTGATCAGAATTCCCATCATTATTATAATTATCAAAATTCATTAAAATTATATATTTATTTTACATTTTAAACCTATAATATTAATTTGTAGCCCAAATTATGAACCATAACTTTGTGTATTTTCTTAATTTTGTATAAAAAACAACACCATACCCTACAGTTCAGTGTAATTATTATATGACTCCCTTTCCAGGCACTTCTTTTTTACTTGGACGGCACGGGGCCCATTTTGATTGCTAGATTAGCTTGACCCCTGACCCCCTCGAGGGGTAACCTTATGCTGCACTCAGCCAGTGTCCTGGCATTTCGTTATTAGCTCTTAAGCTGCCCCAGGTGCCTTGCCTCAAGGTGCTGCATAAGAGAAAACTCCTCTGGAAAGTTTCAAATTTCTTCTTTCGGCCCCATAAAAAAAAAATAAACAAAAAGCGGGAAAAGCGGGAGAAAAGCAGGAGGCCGAGGGACCCCAGGCTCGGATTGCAATTATCCTGCGAGAGTTATCCATCAAAGATGCCCGCTCATAGCGCCGCCACTTGTTCTAATGAAAATTTGCTGCCATTTTCCAGGGGGGCGGAGGGGGTGGTGTACTGAGTATTTTCACCCAAAAGATGCGCAAAAGGAACGCAGGTGGAAGGACAGGGAAAGCCACTTGACGGAAAGCCTGGTGTTATGGTTATGAGCGCACCGAAACCAGATGTTATCAGGACTCTGGACCTTTAACATTAAAAAGGATAGATATCTGTCAGTTAAATGTGTCCCAGATTGAGCTGAACTTACTCACAAGTTCAAGTTTTTAAAGTTGACAAAAGTCCGAGTTAGCCGTGCATATATTTCGCTTCGATTTCGACACCTATCGGTGGTGTCGGCTTCCCTTTATATTCCCCAAAAATATATAGAGGGTGTTTTCTCCCCCTTAATATATTCTCCCCCGTCCAGCCTATGTCCACTTTTGCTTTGACAAACAGCCACAACAATAACAAAAAAAAGGGAAGGAAACAAAAAGAAAGAAAAGTAAAGCTGGGGAAAAAATAGAGAGAAAAGCGAACAAAACTAATGGATGGGCAATGGCACCCAGGGGGCCATCATGGGAGATAGGAAACAAGTCTTTCCTCCCGAAGTGAGGCAGGAATTGGGCATAAATATATATACAGACATTCGAACCTACATATATACAACACCCGGCGGAGTGTGTCTCGTTTCAGAGATTTTTTCAGTTTGTTTTGCAAAAAAAATCAGGAAATTCGCAATGGATTTCTCGCTGGGGGTAATTACTTACATTATTTAATTATTAATAAATAAGAAAAGGTTTATTTATACGCTTAAAATTAATTAACTACTTGTATCATTAAAAAAAAAGATTATTTATACTTATAACATGCAAAATAAATTAATCACTTGTATTATTATAATATTCATTAATAACAAAAGCTAATTTATGCTATAAAATAATACAGTAATTTATTACTTGTATTTATATTATTATTTATAGCTTTATTTATATTACAGAAAATATTAAATAAGACTTTAGCTTATAGCATTTAATTAGCAGAATCAAGTATTTAGTCAATCTATTATATTTGCAAGTTTATAAACAATTTATAAAGCGCCTTGTATTGCTTTGTAAAATATTGGAAACAAAATTTGAAGCCTAATATTCAAAGAATTTTTATTTTATTAAATCAAGTAATTACTTATACCATATTATTATATTATTTATTATATTATATGTATTTATGTATACTATATAAATCATTTCCTAACAATTAAGACTAAAACTAATAGCATTTAAGAATTAAGAATATTTTTCTTGATTATAGTCATCTTGTGTATAAAAATTTCTAGTATGTTTCTGGATTAAATGGTCGGATTAATCCTTTTCCTGAATTAAAGCGATAAAATAAGCTTAAAAAACTTGAATTTATCCCGTTTCGGGATAAAAGTCATAAAATCAGCCTAAACATTTTTGAATTAAGGCTGATTCGGAATTAAAGTGAAAAAAATAAGCCTAAAAATTCTTTATTTAAGAATTTCGGAATTTAAGTGACAAAATAAGCCCAAATACTCTTAAATTAAGTCATAAAGTTCTTTAAGATTTTGTGAGAACAGCTTTTCCTGAGAGAGAGAGATCGATATTTTTCTATAAAGATGAATAAATTATTTTAACGGTAAAAAATAATTGCAAACATTCTTGATTCAATCATAAAAAGTATTATTTACTAATTATATGATTTAATAACAATTTGTAACTTTATAATTGCAGATTAAAATAAAAATTCTTTCAAATTGAAGCTTAAGTGAAACTTAGTTTACTTGAAGTCTAGTTTTTTTTTCAAGTTTTAGTTTAAGAGTTAAAAACCAATTAAATTGTTAAACAAAATAAAACAAGCAGGAACAAGAAATTCATGCTTAGTCGAGATTTTCATTAAATTTTTAAGAACAGAAAACTTGACAGTATTAGTGGAGACTTTTCCATCGAAGGATGTTTCTTGGAAATTCATGTTTTCCCTTCAATTTCCATTTTATGCCTAATATTTTGCGAACATGTTTTCCTCTTTAGCTGCCAATCCAATTAAGTTTAAAGACAAAACAACAAAAGGTCACATTTTACGGCCTGTGGACAGTTTTCCCGGAATTCATCATCGAAAAGATTTGTGACTTAAAAGAAAACTAAGAGGGAAAGTCTAACAATAAATAGTTTTGCAAATTTTTAAGTTTATGCGAAACTCGAAAATAGTGCTAGTTCTTGGATACTTTTCAAGAATTTTCACAATTTCCATTATCATTTTCCCCAGCCTGATTATTTTCGCAAGCTGTCTCTTAATATTTTTCAATTTCCTGCTCTTTGAGCTCCGGTTTCGTTTGAGATTTTTTTTTTTGCACCACGCCCACGCCCGCAGTTAACAATATTGCCGTGGGGGGGAGGGGGGCAGTGGGCGGTGGGCCGATGGGCGTGGCCGGCGGACAAACAAATTGCATGCGTCTCTCATTTCTCATTTCGTATTTCAGCTACGGTTGCCTGATGCTGCTGCTGTTGCTGCTGCTGCTGCTGCAGCTGCAGTTACAGTTACAGCACTGCAACAAGCGGCAGGTGGGCGCCCAGCCACGCCCCTAGGGCGGTACCACCGCCTACCGTTTGTGTGTACCGCGCAGCTGAATACACAAGGAAATACACTGGGGCTTTCTCTTATCGCTAAACTATGCATTAAAATGACCTTTTTAAAGAAATTCTTATTTTACTTAAGAATTCCTAAAGAAAACTAATTTTAAATAACAGTTTGCCGATGAAAGAATTTATATTTACTTAATATTTAATATGTAACTAACCACAATATTTCTAATAGTCCCTGCTAAGTAGGTTTTAAGTAAGCGTTAAATTTTTTCTGTTCTTGTTAAACTCTTCTTTTTTTTGACCTTACATATTTATTGGTTATTAAATGTTAACCCTTCCTTTATACGAAAAAGTTCATGAATAAACAAGTAAACAAATAAAATAACTGCCAGTTAACAAAATAACTGCCAGTTAACAAAATCTATATTGATGTTATTCTTAGGCTGTTGATAAAGTTAATGGTATTTATTGTAAAGCCTTTGGGGTAAGAAATAAGAACCATTTTCTTAACCAACCCCTAATTTCACCCTTTCGGTTAACCTAACTCTTAACAGAGAGTTAACTTTTAACGGTAAGATTAACTATATGCAAATAAATAAAAATATATAAATAAATATAAAATAAAACTTCCAAAGAAAACGTAGTTGTTTTTGAGACAACAAAATGAATAATATATTAAAAGTTTCATCAAAAATGTGCTTTCTTTTCTGCCAGTGCACACGTTCACTTCCCGTGTCTAGCCACCAAAAAAGTTAATCATAAAAACGCCGAGCGAAAATGCCAAGGTTCAACGTGTTGCTGATTGTTTTTCTCGCCAGGTTTCTTTTTTGTTTTTTTTTTTTTTTTGGTAAAAAATTGAGAGGTACTAAGGGGTGAGGGCGGTGTTCTGACACGCCCACCAACCAGTTGCACACTGCGTAAACGCAATAATCGCTGGCAAAAAGCCATTTAAAATTTAACAAACAATAAAGTCCTGCAGGATGCTCACCAAAATCACTTAATTTATCAGGGAAAAGGTGTAGAAATGCAGTCAATCGACTTACCTGGAAAGAGGGAAAGATATAAAAGGAATATTAGTATAAGAAAAAAGTTAAGAAAATGGGAAAGAAGGTTTCTTATTATTAATCAATTTGTTATTATAAAAGTTCTTTCTTATATAAGTTCTTAAATATATTTCTTATCTTAATTATATAAAAATAATATTATATTGTAAAAATAAATTAAATATTTAAAAGAAAGCTAATTCAATTTTGGTTTTAACTTAAGTAAATCTCTTTAATTTCCCCCAAGCTTTTCATTTCGAAAAACCTGACCTCAAACAACTAAATTGGTATTGAGCAAGTTTTTCCTGACCAAGCTTTTCAAATTGTATTAGCCCGGAAAAGCTTTGCCCAGCCAGTTTTTCCTGAAAGTTTGCTTGAAAGTGGTGAAAAGCTTAAATAAATTTTCACTAGCTTTGGGTTTGCTTCCCAGATGAAAAGCTTTTTTAGAAAGAAATTTCTTTTAAGATCAATGTGGAAATAAAGCTTTTCGTTATCCAAAAAATGTACAAATATATATAGATATATATACATATATACTATATATATTTGAATTTATAACCATCATTACTTACAACGCTTTTTGCCACACACATTTTTCAACCTTTTGTTTTACTTTTTGGTTTGTAAACACAATTTATCAGAGCGGCCGGTTTCATAAATTTTTTCCATTTTCTTTTTATCCAAACTTTTTCTTTCTCTATTTTTCCTATGCTATTTTTTCTTGTTTTACCTTTGCCGGTTTTTTGCCAATTTTCAGACAGGTGCTGCTGGCTCAGCACACAAAAATTAAGGCTACAAGCTCAGAAATTCCGCAACAAAACCAAGCTAACTTGCAAAAAGGTGAGAAAACAAATCAAGGAAATGCAGGAAAAATTCAGGACAAAACAAAATTGTTGCATGTACGGTTAAGGGTTTTCCTGCAAATTTTTATTATTATTAAATAAATGTAAAAGATATTCTATCTTGTTTTTCACGGTAGTGAAGTTCTATTAAAGGGGAACATAGAGATTTTAAAGGAAGTTATAGTATATAAAAAAGGCACAGATATATTAATGTAAGTAAAATTTTGTTTGGCTTTAGGCTAATTTTCTAGAATTTTAAAATTAATTATATTTAATGAATTACTTTAGAGAAATTAATATACAAGAATTTCTAGAATTATTATTTATTTATATAAATAAGTACGCTTAAAATCCTTAATTACTAAGAGAACTGTACAGACTTATAAAAAAATATAAATACAAATACAGACAATGTTATAGCAACTTTAGATATTCATTTAAATATTTAAATACCTAATTTAAATTGTATTATTTACCTAATTATTTATTTAAATTGATTTTTTATTTATTTATTTTGTTTCATTAAATATAATAATAATATAAACTATCCATAAAACACCTTCCTTTCCGTTCATAAAAATTTCCCACTTAATTACTTGCATTTCCTGGCAAAAATTCATCCTTATTACAATTGGCATCTGTGTCCTTTCTGCGACTTTGCCTGTGCCATATATATTAAATTCCTGACCTCGTCCTGGCCCATCCCACCTGCTTCGTCCTTCTTTTTTTTCTTTCTTTTTAATGGTTTTGTGTTTATTATCATTCCTCCTCATCCGAGGGCTCACCTCCTTTTTTTCCACCTTCTTCCTTGTCCCCCACCTTGCCCAGTGTTTGTCTAACCCATCTCAGATTGCCTTTATCTTAGGGATATACTTCAAATGGCCATCCGAGCTGCTCTTCTTGTTCCCCCTCACCCCTTTCCATTGCTCTCATTTCCCCCTGCCTTTCCCTCGCTTTCAATTCCTCTTCCTTTCGGCGAAAAGAAGATTGCCTTGCAAAATGTCACACGTGTCGTAAACGTAATATTTGTAATGTCAGGAAGAGCGTAAAAAAATAAAGGGTAAGAGTATTGAGAGTACAAAAAAAAAAAATCTGCATCAAATTGCATTCGGTTTATGGTAATTAACCAGTGAGCTCGATATTTATTCACCGATTTTATTTGCTGCACAAATTAAAGCAACGAAATGGCCATAATTTATGGAGTGAAGAAAATAGTGGGGGCCTATAAATTATACCTGATTTAATGTGTTCTAATTAGCGTTAATATGTTTTTACGGTAGGCATCTTTAATAATAACTACATTTAATTATAATTTCTGTTTTAATAAGCAAAAATTAAAAAAAAAATCTTCTTTTAATAATATTTATCCCTGATAACAATTCCCCTTTTTCCTCTTTTTTTTACTTATTATTTTTATATATTTATAATTTTATATTTATTTATTTAGAAAGAGCTAACAAGGAATTAAATTTAAGAGCTAGCGAGGGAGTTTTAATAGGTTTTAGGTTATACATAATGAACTTATTTAATTGAAACATTTATTCATTAAACACTCCCCTCAAAATATATAGTCTTTTCAGAGAATTTCAACAACAACAAGAAAGGAAGCTAACTTCGGCTTACCGAAGTTTATATACCCTTGCAGATTACAATTAGGCTATGTAATTAAAAACGAAATTTTAAGATAACGTTGAATGGCCGAATCTCAAATTTGATGAAAATATATTGAGAAACAGCGAAGTTATGATTTTTTCTATTATTTCCCTGATGTTCCTATGGCAGCTATAGGATATAGTCGTCAGATTTTCATGAAATTTAAACTAAAATTCTGGAATAATATTAAGTGGCCAAATCCAAAGTTTGATGAAAATATGTTGAGAAACAGCGAAGTTATAGTTTTTTTCCGAAAAATTTGCCGATCGTTCCTACTGTTCCCGATTTTTCCTATGGCAGCTATAACATATAGTCGTCCGATTTTCATGAAATTTAATACGAAATTTTGAAACAATAATAAATGGCCAAATATCAAATTTGGTGAATATATGTTAAAAACTGACAAAGTTATAATTTTTTTTCAAAATTTTTTTCGATTGTTCGTTTGGCAGCTATAAGATATAATAGTCCGATCCGGCCCGTTCCGACATATGTACGAGTGAGGGTTTATAGAAGACTACGTGCAAAGTTTCATTCAGATGAACTGAGGGACTAGTTTGCGTAAAATCATGGCTAGATCGACTCGGCTGTTGATGCTGATCAAGAATATACTTTATAGGAGATGTCTCCTTCACTGCGTTGTAAACTTCTGACAGAAATTATAATACCCTGCAAGGGTATAAAAATGCTTCTTTATTTAAGGGTTTAACCTTGACATTTTGCAGGCTTTCGTGAAAAATCGAAACCCACTAAATTAATGAATGCCGCAACAGACATTCTCTAGTGTCCTGAAGGTCCTGCTTTTTCCCCCGCTTAATTTTCAGCTGTGCAAATATGCCTTCATTAGCGAAACCCCTGGAAAAAGTATGCAACACTTGAATGAAAATGAAAATGGAAGTGGAAGTGGAAGTGAAAATGAAAATGAAAATGAAAATGATAAGGAGGAAAATGGGAAAACTCCTGTTCGCGAATACAATATGCAAACAAAGGCACGTGCTGGCATGCAAAAGCGGCCCATTTCTTAACCCGCCAGAGTAACCGCGCGCAGTTTTCCCCCGGGGGAAAAACACTCGCACCAGCAGCATCCTTCTCACTTTCAGCGCAAAAGTTTTCCCCAACTCGCTTAGAGGGGAAACGACTGTCAGATGACCAGTAGTAGGCTCACTTAGGTTAAAGGATTTTAACTCCCTTAAACGGGGTCAAACGCAGACAGCTTGAAGGGGTTAAAGCCTAAACTTGAAACAGTTTAATTAACAATTTCTGGGCCTGATTGATTGACAGCGATTGCTAAGCAATTTTCTAGGATTTAACCTTTAAGGAGACACAAATTATTTAAGCTTTACTTAATAGTTGTAAACACTAAGGATTAGTGTCAAAATTTAAACATTTTAATTGCTGCAACACTTACTCCTTGTTTTTGAATATAAAAAATAGGCCCAAATCGTTTTTGTTCCCTTTTTTAAAGTTGATTTCTCTCTCCTTTTTTTTTAGCTGATAAAAAATGCGGGCTGCGTCTGCCACTCGACCCGATCCCCTGATGGCTTAAAGATTGTTCACCAAATTGGAGTGTAATTTATATAGACATTAGCTTGGCGGCGAAAATTTTCAATTCATTGGGAGGAACAACAACTTTGATATGGCATATAAATGAGGCAACGCAAAAGGGGCACCCTCCCCCCCCTCAGGACAACGGCAAAGCTTCAGGATTTCTGAAGCCTGAAATGTATATATACATTTCTTGTGTTATTTTGTTATTTTTTTGTGTTGTGTTGTTGTGTGCAAACACAGCAACAATAATAAACATTTCTTCTCGGACCATTTGTCTGTGTGTTTTTAATAATAAATAAACTGTAAACATAAGTCACGCATACACAGAGACCTAAAGTTAGAGCCTTCAAAAAAGAGGACACTGAGAGAAGAAGGGGAGAAGTGCTTGGAAAATATGAAATTTATAGGAACTTTTATTTAATTGCTTGCTTTTTATAAATAATTATATAAAATATTATATATATCTGCTACTTTTAAGTATATATAAGTAAAGTATATATATTATACCATTTATTTCTGTATTTATAATAATGATAATATTTTTATAATATATTTCTCTTCTTATATAAATTATTTTACATTAACATTTAAATAGTTAAAAGTCTTAAAAGTAAAAGAAAAATAATTATAAATCATTCTTTTGCATAGTAATATTTTTATGGAATTTTCAAAGTGATATATAATGTATCTCTGAGAGTTCACTTTTAATTTGGTTTTAAACTTTCAAAACTTTTGCTTTCTTTTTCGCACACAAAATGGCAGAAATGTCAAGCATGTAAGCCAGGCATAAATCACACAATTTTATGCTTTTTTTTCACTGTGCAGGGATTTATGCCTCTGTGGGGGGAGAGAGGTTAAGAGGTCAGGGGAGTTGTGGCCAAAGCTATGCAAATGTTGCGGCCTGCCTCCGAATCTGTCTGGATTTTAAAAGCACACAGAATTCCTCTGTTCTTGCTTCCGTACTATAAAACTTCGCATCTCTCTGTCTCTTCCCTTCTTTTTTTTTTTTTTGATAATTCCTAAGGGAATTTTTGATTTGGGGAATATTAATGTTTTGACTAAAATGGGCAACTGATAAGAGCGAGAGAGCAGAGCTGCCTTGAGATTTATTAGATTTTATTAACTGGCTTTAAGGGAAAACATAAATAACTTGTAATATAGTGCAATTTTTTATTTATTTGAAATATTAGTACTTGAAAATAAAGTCTATGGAATTATTAAAGAGTTTTGTAGTATTTTAAAAGGTCATTAAATACATTTTAAGACTTTTTTAATACTTTCCTTATGTAATAAAAATATGTATTTATGTATTTTGTTTTTATAAAGGTCATTAAATATTTTTAAAACCTTTAAAAGTAATTGTTTTATTCATTTTTAGTTTATTAAAATTTTTAATATGTGAATTTAAAGTCAAGGCCATTTTGAAGAGCTTTTTGGTATTTCATCTTGCAATATTCTGTAGGCCTTGAAAAATACTATCTTCATAATTAAAGAACTTGTTTTAATTTGAAACTAAGACTAATTTAACGTTAAACTAAGTGAAAATAGAATCTAAAATATTTTTTTAGTATTTTGAAATGTTTTTAAAATATTTTTAAGGCCTTCATAAATAGTTTCTTTATAATTAATTAATTGATACAAAATATTACTAGTTAAAAATAAAGTTTAGAAAATGTATGAGGAGTTATTTGGCATTTTAAAATGTCTTAAAATATTTTTAAAGCCCTTTTAAATGTTTTCTTTATTCTTTCCACATATTAAAAATATTTATAGTTGAAAATTAAGTCTAGGAAATTTTAGGAATTACTTCAAAATGCTTTCAAAATTTTGTATAAGCTTTTTTCCTGGATTCTGTAATAATTAAAAAAGTTACGTTTGAGTTGAAACTAAGAATTCATTAAACTTTATACTAGTTAAAACTAAAGTCCAGGAAATAAAGATTATTTAGTAAAAGTTCTTTAACCCTTTAGAATGTTTTGTTATTGTTGTAATATTTTAATTTATTTCTGGCTTGAAATAAATAAAATTATACAGAATTATATATAAGACAAGGCCATAAATTCCCACTCAATTGTTGACATTCCTTTTATTTTTGCCTTTCATTTATTACCCACCCTCGTAAACCCTTAACCCACTTGAGCCCACCACCGATAATTTCCACAAAATATAACAGAAAAATGTCAAGTTAAAATGGCAGATGGATATATATATATATCTATATATATAAAGCCACAACTGTCAACTGGTTAAAGTAGAACGCTTCAGTAATTTTCGTGTTTAACCATTAGCGCGTATAATATTTCATACAGATTTATACCCACACCCTTGGCATTATTTGCATTCTGTGCTCGGGCTCCTTATTTGGCTTGCAATTAAATTTAAATACATTTAATGGACATTATTCCAATAATTGTTTAACTTTCTCATGCCCCACCCAAGCAGTTTTTCCTTTGCGCGCCTTCAATTTTCATGGGCCGCCAGCTTCAATTACCCCCACTCCTTGGCATTTTCTACCCTGTTATCCTGTGCTCTCCTTTTTCGGGGGTTCATTAAAATTATTCTCCTTATTTTATATACAGATATACAGATATATATATATATATTTCTATATATATAATTTTTTAATTTTTTTTCATGCCACGCTGTGCTTGCTGTCGCTGCCAGAAAACAAGAAATTCAGGCTCTTGGGGGGTGGCAGGGGGGTAAAACAAAAAAATTAAAAACATTTAAATTTAATTATACGACTATGACAAACAATTTTGGCATTTTGACAACGTTTTCGGGGAAGCTTTCCTTGTGACATTCCGCCCCCGGACAATTTGCAACAACAAGTCAACAATTAGCAGCAAGTTCAATGTGCCATCAGAGTCCAGGACATGGACAAGGATATATATATATATATATAGAATAAACAAGTGTGGGGGTTCAGGGTTTAGCACCACTCGAGCGAACATTTTCCCAGAGCTCAAAGGGTTCTCAGCGAAAGTTTAGTGAAATTTCAGGGAAAATATTTGCAGTAAATATATGCTATAATGTTGATAACATTCTTTATAACAATTTATTGAAACAAAATTGTATTTTGCGTGGGTGTATAAATTAGAGAAAAGCCAAAACCTAATGTCTAGTTATCTGAACGTAAGCATGGTCATAAATTAGTCAAAGTGCCACACAAATTGCTTATTTTATAAGGTTTATGTATATAGTATTATTATAAATTAAATGTTTTTATAAGTATAAGAAATGTTGTATTAATTTTCTTTAAGAAATATATTCCTAAACTCCACAAAAATTCATTAAATAAAAAAAAAACAAAATGCAAAGGATTTACTAAAACAAATATATTATTTTCTGTATGTAAATCAGAACCACAGCTCTATTATTATTTTTTCTGGAAAATATATTAATATATTAATAATATTAATAATATATTAATAATATTGGTTGCGTTCACCAGAACAACATGATCACTGATCACTGATGGATTTCTATCGATAGTGCATGTCATCCCTAATTTTTTGCAAGAATTTAGTAAACATGATCACCAAAAAGGGATCGTAAAAATAGTCCGCTACCTTTTCGCGATACTGATGGATTATATCGATGGTTGAAGTATCGAAATGAAAAATAGAGAAATAAGAACGTAACTAAAGGAAAAATAAATTATTATTAATGAAATCAGTGGTCAGTCATTATAAATACTTAATTTTAACGAATTGATAATTATTTATATAATTATTATTATGTTTTTGTAAGCAAGAATGAAGTGTACAGGCTGCATTAGAATGAAATAAATTTGACAGCACGCCTTTTCAATGAAATAAGGCGCCACATTCAGCAATAAATTATTTTATGAGGTCTCTGGTCAAAAATTATTACTTAAACAATTTTAGGAATATTTTAAAATGTCCCCAGTTGCTTTTTAGTTATGGTTACCTGTTGTTTATTTCAATTATCTTAAAAGCAAATTCAAATCAATGTTGGCGGGAAGCAGGAATAAAACGATAGGTTCCAAGCCGATGTTGTTTGAGACGGCGTAATGATCATACGCGTTCACCAGAACAACATGATCACCGATCCCTGAGGGATCAGTAATCAGTGATCATGTTGTTCTGGTGAACGCAACCAATAATAATATATTAATAATAATAATAATATTTCCTATAAAAAAATAAGGAAATAAACAAAAATCAAAGTATTTACTAGCATAAATATATTAATTTCTGTAAATAAATATGCACTACAACTCCCACAATAATTTTCTCTGGGAAATATATCCCAAAAATCTTCATTAAAACTATGAAAGCAATATATTTAATAGAGGTGGAGAACTATCGATAGTTTTATCGGCATCGATAGTGATCTAGTGTTCTTTTCCCTAAAATCGTCTGAAAAATAAGATAATACGTAATTTTTAACACTAAATATTCCCTTTTTCAAAAAGCGCTCCATATTTTAATAGATTCTATTAGTTTTTTCTTATTTTTCAGACGATTTTGGGGAAAAGAACACTATATCACTATCGATGCCGATAAAACTATCGATAGTTCTCCACCTCTATTATTTAAAGTATGTATTTACCCACCGCAGCAGAGAACCTAATAAAACCAACAATAGATCAATGTCCCATCCTCCCAATAACTTAATTTTCCATACAAGACAAACACTTACCCAAAGAGATCGGTGTCACTGCCCGGAAAACTGATGCGCGGCGAGAGCGGCGACCGTCCCTGTGCCCTTCGCAGCATCTCATGGAGCCCCGGCGGCGCATGGATGGGACTCAGGATGGTAATCTTGCGGTTTCCCGGCGGCGCCAGAAAGCCACCACTCAGCGTTAGCTGCGTGCGCATGCCCGCCGATGAGCTCTTCATCTCAATGGTCTCCGCTGACTTGGAAATCAGTATCGAGGAGGACTGCTGCAGGCCCAGCTTGCTCATTGACAGATTCATGGAGCCACCGGTGGAGCTGCTATCCTGCAGGCTGCCAGCCTCCACAGCGGCGTCATCGATCTGTGTGGAGGCGCTTCTAATGCACTTCTCGGGTCGCGATGAGCCGGGCACTCCGGCTGCTGCCTCCGAGTGAGCCGAGGTGGAGCGTACAAACTGCCGGACATGCTTCTGGTGGGCAGTAAGGAAGCCATGGGCACCCTCTGGCTGCTGCAGGAAACTCTGGAAACGGGATTTGCCACCGGAAGTTGCTGCTGCTGCTGCTGCTGCTGGAGCTGCCGTTGGTGTTGCTGTTGATGTGACGGAGGAGGAGTTGTTGTTATTGCTGCTCACTGGTGGTGCTGAGGAGGAGCCGCCGCTGGCCAAATATCGAGTGCTACTGCTGCTGGTGCTGGTCCTCTGCTCGCTGCTGGTTATTATAGAGGTGGAGCTCTGAGCTTTGAGCTGCTGGGCCAAAGCAGCCGCAGCCGAGGCACTGAGGGTCACCTCGCCACCCATTATGGAGCTGGATTGAAGACTCTGGCTTCGCGTAGAGCTGGAGATAATCTTCTGTGACTGCTGGATCTGTTGGGTTTGCTTGATCTGCTGCTGGGTTATCTGCTGCTGCTGCTGCAGCTGTTGCTGTTGGTGCTGCTGGTGCTGCTGGTGCTGCATTTGCTGCTGCTGCATCTGCTGCATGGCGGAGAGGCCACTGGAACTGCTGCTGGTCATCGAATAGGATCTGGTGGCCACCTTGGTGGTGCTGGAGCTGGCAAACTTCTGGCTCTGCATCATCTGCGTTTCGGGTGAGCCCAGCTCTAGCTGTAGTTCGCCCAGGGAGCCAAACTCATCGGCATCCACTTCGCTGGGTGTGGTTATGATGTACTGTGGCGGTGGAGCCTGCGGGGCACCTCCACCTCCTCCTCCTGCTGCTGCTCCACCATTGCTCTCACTGGACATGGTTGTGTGTTTGGTTTTCTTTCTCTTTATTTTTCTGGGAAACAGAATTTATGCTTTTAATTTTCTTTTGCACGAGTGTGTGACACACACGCTCGCCCTCTTGCCTCAATGCATTGCATACTTTTTAAGGGGTCAAAGGGTGGGGATTAGTTTTTCTTTTTTTTTGGTGCCCTAATTGGGCGCTGGAATCAGAGGAATCTTTGGCGGGGAATGTGGGAGAATTCAAAAGAGAATGTGAGTGGACAATTTTGTGTATAGAAAGTCACAAGACAGAGTAACAACCTTTCCCTAAACAAATTATTATTTGGTTTCAGTGAAATGTAAATATTTCAGAGGGAAAATAGCAGTCGTAGTTTAAAAAACTCGATTTTATTAATGAAAACTAGTTAAGATTTCATTGCAAAATTTTATTAATAAATTTTCTTTAAAAAACAAACAAAGAATTCAGGAAAATAAGGTTTTTTCATCACAAGAAATTCTATATTAATTTTCTTTGGGAAATATATCCCCAAACTCTGTAAATATTCAAGAAAAAATGGTAAAAAGGAAAGAATTTCTGTAAATAAATCAAAACCACAACCAACAATTATTATCTCTGGGAAATATTCATAAAAATATTATTTTCTGAACAAAATTCCACAAAACAACTCTTGTATTTACTTTCTTTAGGAAAATATATCCCAAAACTGTATAAAAATTAAGGAGTCCAACAAAAATCAAAGGATTTACTAGCATTAACATATATTTTCTAAATAAATTAGCAGCCCAACTCCCAAATTAATTTTCTCTGGGATTTATATCCAAAAACCGCCATGAACCTTCATTAAAACTAGGAAAATTCAATCCAGAACCAGCTCAAAATATTTAATATGCGCCAGAAATTCGAGCTTAAAAGGCTTGAGGACTTAAGCGAATTAAATGACATTTAAAATACGCTGATTTCCGCGATTTTCACACATACTACAGATATAAGTATTACGTACACACACATATATCGCTTTATTTCGGGGGAAACCTCATTAATAAACTTCGTGGCACATTTTTCCACAAAGAAAAAAAAAGGAAAGAAAAATGAAAATGCAAAAAGTTTGCTTCGAACTCGAACGCAACATGTTCCCCGCACGTTTTTCTTTTCATACAGCTTTCATTTTTCCCCATTTTCCCCACACTTTTCAGTCCCCTCATGCCAGGCGCCTTTGGCCAAAATTTCTTGTTTTTATTTTTTTTTTTTTTGGTTTTTGTGCGGGAATCATTTTTGTTTTTCCCTACATTTTTGTTGTATGTTCTTTTTTGGAGCTTGGCTTTCCGCTTTTCTTTTTTTTTGTTTTGCGGGTGCGCCTTAACAAGCTGCATAATTAACCTGTGAACCGTGACCGTGACTCCATGCCCCCCTTTTTCTATTTTCCGGCTGCCATTTTTCCCAGAGTTCAGCTGAAAGCTGTTCCTTGCACTTTACACCAGCTAATTGACAGGATTACACCTTGAAAAAATGTTAATTTTGAGTAAGACATAAATTTAATAGTTTGTTAAATTATGTGGAATAAAAAAAAGTATTTTTTTAATTAATTTTTAATTTTTCAAGCCATAAAATGTGTAAAACTGTCTTTTAATGCTTATTTTCCGCTCAGTGTAGCTCATTAAATGAACTGACTTTAAGTGCAACCGTGACTTTGATTTCCCTTTCCGTTTCTGTACCCATTCCGTTTCACTTCCATTCGTTTCTGGCCCTGGCAGCTAATTGATTTTGATTAAAGTGAAAAAAAGTGAAAAAAAAGTGGAAAAAAACGGCTTGAAAAAAATAGAAACGGGCATTGCGCAAACAGGAAAAGGATGTTGTCCCCTGGAGATTTCAGCCAATGTCCATTGGCATTTTCCCAATGCAGGAGATTTTTCTTTATGCCAAGGAAATCAATAAGCAATCACATTGAGTGTGATTTTACTGCTATTAAAATATATACTTTTTTTCTATGTTTAAGTCAGGGTTTTGTAGACAGGGAAATCCAAGAAAAGCAGGAAAATCTTGAACTTACTTTCAGAATAAGTAAGTAACAAGCAAGGGTTAATTAGTCATCACAAAAGGCCTTAAATAATCAAAAATTAAATATTTTTCAATGCATAACTTATATAAAAGCTGCTACTTATCATAGAAAACTGTCTCTTGAAGACTTTTCCTTATTTTTCCTTGTGAATTTCTCTTTTTTCCGTTTCGGGTTTCCATGATTTCCATTAACTATCCATTTTTTACTCTTCCTGATTTTCCTGCTAACTTTTCCTCTTTTTTCAACCACAAAAGTCACCGTTTTTTGGCCCAGTCACCGCTTGGCAGTTACCAAAAATTGTCGGACAATTGAAGGTCGACCCCACACGCTTTGTTGCAATGACTGTCACATGCCAAGGCGACACAGCAGCGGCAACAATAGTCCCGCATCTTGTGCAACAGTCACGCACACAGCGACAAATGTCCTGTAGGACACACACACACACTCACGCACATACATACAGGTATGTGCACAGAATAGATGTTACTGCAATTTTATGCAAATGAATACCTCCTTCGCCTGCTTAGTTGCCTGAGAAATGGCACGACAATGACGACAATGCCAGCCAGTTAGAGCCCCAAACGGTTCGACTAAAAATGTGCACTGAACAAAAAAATATAGTATTTGTTAAAGGAAAAATGAGAGTCAAATTTAAGAGCAAGCTAAAGAGCCTAAATCTTTTTCGTATAATATTTTTATTGCCTAGAAAAATATTTTCAAAGGTAAATAAAAGTAAAGAATCTTGAAAGATTTCTTACTGCACAAAAATATATAAAACTTAAATATATCTTTATAATTTATTCTGTTCGAAACAAAACTTTTTAATATAAATATAAGTAAAAAAAACATGAAAGGTTTTTTGGAATAGGTTTGAGCCTTAAAGGCTTCATCTAAAAACATATACTGCATGAAAAAATATTATATTTGTGAAAGGAAAAATCCCAAATAAAATAAAGAATAAGATCAAGAGCTTAAATTTTTTTAGTATACTATTTTTTCAAGCAAAAAAAAACTGAAATAAAAATAAAGTGACCATATTTTTTGAGCTCCAAAGGCTTTGTTTAAAAAATGTGCACAGCACAAAAAGGGGTAGTACTTATTAAAAGTGAAAAAGAGCAAGGCAATGATGTTAAATATTTAATTATTTTATATATTTAAGCAGTAATGAAGTAGAAAAAAGAATATTCTAATTTTGGGGTATAGAAAAATATATGAAAGTATTTTCTAAAATATTTCCAAGTCATGTATATATTTATTTACAGTGTATAAATTGAAAAGGGGTTAAAAGGAGAAGGATTTGCCTAAGGCAAAATGCGTTTATCCTTGCTGCTTATCTCCCTCCTTCTCTGTCTCTCTCTGGGACTCTTTCTAACTCACTCTGACTGCCTGTTGACACTTTCCCTATGGCATTTCGCAAAAAAGGAGGCGTAACTGCCTAAGTAATTGCATTTTAAAGGGTACAAAATAATCTGTAACATTCGATTGTTACATATATATATATAAATACAAATTTATATATACCATATACTATATATATATAAGTCAATATATATGTCGGCGATAACTGACATTTTGCAATCGATATGCGCGATTGCACATTACCTAGAATGCAGAGGAAAATCATTCATTTGTGGCGTTATTTATTACACTTTATATAGGGTGAGTGAGTGCATATTTGATTTGATTTTTCCCCGGCAATTGCAACAATAAAAACAACAACAACAACAAAAAGTGGTGGAAAACCCAAACAATTGCCCAGTGTAACAAGAACAACAACAACAAAACCAATTTGCATTTACAGCAAACAAGGCGAAAGCAATAAGCTTCATGTGTTGATTGCCACGCCCCCTTCTGTGTGTGTGTGTGTGCTGGCATAGTTAACAAAGGCTTTTCCTTTTACTTTTCCTTGGATTTTCCGCGCTCAAACACACACATACATTCCCATGTCAACATCATTAGCCATATATCAACTTCACTTTCAATGCTTGCCCAATGAATTTCCTAACGTTTAAGGGAGAGAAAGAAATTCAGGAAAATATAACAAGGAAAATACAACAAAAAAAAAAAAGGAGGCCAACACAAAGGCTTTCCAGCTCGAAGGAGTTGCAAAAGGTTTTTTTTTTAAAGAGAATGAAAAATGTAATCAGATCTCAAAGAGCAAAGACATTTTTTCTTATATAAATAATTCAATGTTTCTAAAGGTTAGGCAAATTAATTGTTAAGGGAAATCTAAGTAATTAATTAATATTTATATTTAACCTTTGCAGTCTAATGATTTTGATATTTTCAATCGATTGCCTTTAAAATTAGACAGGATTCCCTCCGCCAACGCTGTCGTAATCAATTTTAAGCGCTGGGCCATTAGATTAATTCGATTTCGATTCGATTCGATTGGATTCGACTTGATTCGATTCGATTTGATCATAATAACCGTTCGGTATCAATTACGCCATTGGGAAATTGTTCAATTAGATTGCATTATTGACGACGTTAATTGAGTTGGCCAAGCAACATTTCTGCCTTGCCAGTTTACATTCATTTTTTTTCCCCCCATAAAGTAGGCTATGGTTAGCGAAAGTTCAACGGGGCGTATGGGTAATTTTTGTTTTGTCACCACATTTTTAGTTTACAGATTATAATGCACTTTTCCCTGTGTTGACTCTGCCATCAAAGTCAATTTCGAGTGGTTTTATTTTTAATGCATGTCAGGCAAGGCTGACCTTGACCGTCAGAATATTTACAGGTGTGTGTGTAGAGGGTAGGTACAGGTGTGTACAGATTTGTGTGTGGGTGGAAAATCATTTGGTAAATATTAGAGAGAGAGAAAGAGAGAGCAGGATTTGTTTTTTTTTGTTGGCAAATGTATTAAAGCTGAAGGTTAATTTATTTCTAGACCTTTTTTCTTTTACATAATTTTCTTAATTTATTTTAGTTGAAAAATTAGTGGTCTTAGTAAGTTTTCTTCATTCTTTAAGAATTAAATGAGCACAAAACATATTTTTATGATAAAATAAATAACAGAAATTAGCCAAATATCCTCACTGTATAATTAATAATTAATTATTTATTTCTAGGCCCTTTTTATGTTGCATATTCTTCTTTATTTCAATGAAAAAAATTTTGTCTTAAACAAAATAATTACTTCATTCAAGTTTTCTTTGTTTATCTTATTAGAAATATATTTTTTTCAAGAGTTAGGTAAGCAAAAAATATGATTTCAAGGCCTTTTTACGTCTTATGATTTTCTTAAATAATTTGCTTGAGAAATTAGTAGAATATATATTATTTAAACATATTTTTAATCAAAATAATTAAAAAATAAATTATTGATATTATGAACACATAAGTGATTATAAACAAGAAAGGAAGCTAACTTCGGTTCGCCGAAGTTTATATACCCTTGCAGATTGCAATTGAACTATAAAATTAAAGTCGAAATTCTGAAATAATAATAAGTGGTCAATTCCCAAATTTGATTAAAATATTTTGAGAAATAGCGAAACTCTGAATTTTTTATTATTACCCTGATTGTTCCTATGGCAGCTATAGGATATAGTTGTCTAATTTTCATGAAATTAAAACTAAGATTCTCAAACAATATAAAGTGGCCAAATCTCAAATTTGATGAAAATATGTTGAGAAACAGCGAAGTTAGGATATTTTCTATTATTTTCCTGATTGTTCCTATGGGAGCTATAGGATATAGTCGGCCGATTTTCATGAAATTAAAACTAAAATTCTGAAAGAATATTAAGTGGCCAAATCTCAAATTTGATGAAAATATGTTAAGAAACAGCGAAGTTATGATTTTTTTTATTATTTTTCTGATTGTTCCTATGAGAGCTATAGGATATAGTCGTCCGATTTTCATGAAATTAAAATCGAAATTCTAAATTAATAATTAATGGCCAAATATCAAATTTGGTGGAGTTTTGTTGAAAACTGACAAAGTTATAATTTTTTTTCGAAA
>VNJQ01004892.1:0-17636 GCA_008042515.1 Drosophila truncata
CGCCCGTCGCGCTCCCGCTTCTGGAAGCGGTGACGGCCCTTCGCGCCGGTTTGAACGATGCCGCGCTGACCGGCTTCCTTCGGCCCAGCTCGAAATGGCATCGTCATCTTCGTGCCCAGGCGGCCGGCGATACTCGCCTCTGGGAGATCGCGGTGCTGTTCCATCTGCGCGACGCTTTCCGCTCCGGCGATATCTGGCTGGCCAGATCCCGGCGCTATGGCGATCTGAAGCATGCGCTCGTGCCGGCGCAAGCTGTGTCGAAAAGCGGCCGTCTCGCCGTGCCATTGCGGCCGGAGGAATGGCTGGCGGATCGGCAAGCTCGCCTCGATATCCGGTTGCGCGAGCTTGGCCGCGCTGCTCGCGCGGGCACGATTCCCGGCGGGTCCATCGAAAACGGCGTCCTGCATATCGAGAAGCTCGAAGCCGTCGCGCCGTCCGGCGCCGAGGATATGGTGCTCGATCTCTACAAGGAGATCCCGCCCACGCGCATCACCGACCTTTTGTTGGAAGTGGATGCTGCGACCGGCTTCTGCGAGGCCTTTACCCACCTGCGCACGGGAGCGCCCTGCGCCGATCAGATCGGGCTAATGAACGTCATCCTCGCAGAGGGGATCAATCTCGGCTTACGCAAGATGGCGGACGCCACCAACACCCACACCTTCTGGGAGTTGATCCGCATTGGACGATGGCATGTCGAGGGCGAAGCCTATGACCGGGCGCTGGCCATGGTGGTCGAGGCGCAGGCGGCGCTACCCATGGCCCAATTCTGGGGCATGGGCACTTCAGCATCGAGCGACGGGCAATTCTTCGCGGCGACCGAGCAAGGCGAGGCCATGAACCTGGTCAACGCGAAATACGGCAATATGCCGGGCTTGAAGGCTTACAGCCATGTCTCCGACCAATATGCGCCGCTCGCGACCCAGGTGATCCCCGCGACGGCAAGCGAAGCGCCCTATATCCTCGACGGCTTGCTCATGAACGATGCTGGCCGTCATATCCGCGAGCAGTTCGCCGACACAGGCGGCTTCACCGATCACGTCTTTGCCGCATGCACCATTCTCGGCTACCGCTTCGCCCCGCGTATCCGTGACCTGCCGTCCAAGCGGCTCTATGCGTTCAATCCATCGGCTACGCCGGCGCACTTGCGGGCCTTGATCGGTGGGAAGATCAATCAGGCCATGATCGAGCGCAACTGGCCCGACATCCTGCGCATCGCCGCGACCATCGCGGCTGGGAGCGTCGCGCCCAGCCAGATTCTGCGCAAGCTCGCCTCCTATCCGAGGCAGAACGAACTTGCCACGGCTCTGCGCGAGGTCGGCCGCGTCGAGCGCACGTTGTTCATGATCGACTGGATTCTGGATGCCGATCTGCAACGCCGCGCCCAGATCGGTCTCAACAAGGGTGAAGCGCATCATGCGCTGAAGCGGGCCATCAGCTTCCATCGCCGGGGCGAAATCCGCGACCGGTCCGCCGAAGGACAGCACTACCGGATCGCCGGCATGAACCTGCTCGCCGCGATCATTATCTTCTGGAACACTATGAAGCTCGGCGAAGTCGTCGCCAGCCAGAAACGCGACGGAAAGCTGCTATCGCCCGATCTGCTGGCCCATGTCTCACCGCTGGGATGGGAGCACATCAATCTCACAGGAGAATATCGTTGGCCAAAGCCTTAGCGTAGGATTTCGCCCTCTCCCGCAAACGACCCCTATNATAATCTGAACTTCATCTCAACACATAAGGGGCGCGGCGCGTACGAATATCGTTCAAACAGCTTCGATAGGACCCGGATAAGCCTGCACGAGAGGATCATGGGTCAGCAGAAGCAGTCCTTCCACCATCGCCTGAGCCACAAGGATACGATCAAAAGGATCCCGATGCACATCTGGCAATTGCCCTACTGCCAGAGCATGCTGGCTGGTGATCGGTAACTCCTCATAGCCATTTTCGATCAGACCGCGCCGCAGAAGATGGGGATCGACCTGGAAGTCTGCACGCCCCAATCCGACCTTGATGGTGACTTCCCATAAACTGGCAGCACTGAAAACCAGAACATTATTCTGGTCGTCAATCAGGGTTCTCGCACGCTCTGACAGTTTATCAGGCTCTCCTGCGGCCCAGAGAAGCAGATGGGTATCCAGAAGCAGCTTCATGCCGAACCATCGAACAGAGAAATGATGTCCTCCTGTCCCATGCGATCAAAATCCTCTGGCACCCGGATTTTCCCTGTCAGAAAACCCAGACGCCGTTGCTGTTGTTCTTCAGGAGCCGTAATCGGGCTGACCCGCACCATCGGTCGACCGGCTTTGGCAATGATGAAGCTCTCCCCTTTCATGGCGGCATCGATCAGCCGGGACAAATGGGTCTTGGCTTCATGAATGTTGACTGTGCGCATAAGAAGAAGCCTCCTCATCTTCTACAAATAGACTTAGTCATATAAGTCTAGTTTATCAACGACTAAGTCTTCTCTCTTCAGAAAATCTGATGGCACATTTGATGACAGTATTTCGACAGGCGATACCGTGATACGTCACGTAAACGCAGAAACAATGGAGAGTGATGAATATCGACAATTCTGGCTACAGCCTGGCTTCGATACTGAACGGGAGCGACATAGCCCGCCAAAGGCATCTGACGGAAAGATATGTAAATCGCCCCTCATTCTATTTTCTGGAGTTCTTATCGTGGAAAAAGAAGAAAAATCCCTGTCTGGTAAACCATCAAATCCACATAGACACACAATGGATGAACTTCTTGCCGTCTCGGATTATTCCCAACCTCAACCTTTAGACGAACGAGAGTGGATTGACGCTCCTGCTATAGGACGGGAACTGGTTTAAATATTTCTTCTTGAGCAAATGATTTACCAACGAACAAACCCCGCCAGAAAGGCGGGATTTGTCTCGACCCTTTAGCACTCTCTCAGAAAGGTAAAGGACATCCTGTTTAGGATCTCTTTCATCACAGTGCAAAGCTAAAAAAGGCCAGACGCTTCAGGTTTGCGATGTGATCGGGACCAAGGAAAAGCCAGTGTTTCCGTCTGGCTTTTTATGGTGAACCGATACCCGTTGTAGCCATTCATCCAACGTCGATTCCTGCGGACAACCTCGTTGTTATTGCGTTCCTGGCCGCAGTTATACCCTGTCGGATACGACATTGGCGGCCAGGAACGCCGCATAGCCCTGTTCATCCATCTGACCTGCTGCCAGCGCAAGGACGGCATTCGCCGCATCTTCCTGAACTGCTGTGAAACGATAGCCGTTCAGTTCCAGAAACAGCACACCGAGCACAAAGCCCGTACGCTTGTTCCCATCGATGAAGGGATGGTTTGTCACGATACCAGCCGTATAGACGGTCGCCAGAAACACTGGATCCAGCGGATCCGCATAGGCCGCATGCTGCTGTGGCCGGGCAAGCGCGGATTTCAGAAGGCCTGCGTCACGCACGCCGGAAGCGCCGCCATGCAGCCCCAACAGCCGGTCATGCAGGATCAGGACTTCCCGCTCGTCTATCCAGACGAAGGCTGTCATTGCGCCAGAACATGCAGTGTATCACGATAGCGCTGCATGATATCTTCTGCCTTCGCCATTTTGGTTTCAAAGTCGGGATCATAAGGTACGAGCCGATAGCCGCCGTCTGGTGCTTCAGTCAGATACAGGGGCGCACCGTCCTGGGTATTCAGACGTGAAATCACTTCCTTGGGCAGCACCACCCCGAGTGAGTTTCCGAATTTTCGTACTTTCAATTCGACCATGACAGCCCCCACATGTTATTACTATTGTAGTAACTTTTTTCGACTTCGGCAACAACCATGAGATTTTCTGACGTGCTCATCCCGCCACGCCTGCGGCAACGCTTCCACGCTGCGCCGGAGCACCGTCATTTCGGCACACAGATCCTCAAACGCGCGCGCTGCCGCTCATGAGACCTCTCCTTCAGTAATGAAACCGACACTGTGCGACCTCAATCCGCTGATCCTCCTCCACACGCCCCTGAACCCGGTAGACCAGACGATGTTCTCCCGTAATCCGACGAGACCACCACCCGGAAAGCTGACCTTTCAGCGGTTCCGGCTTGCCCAGCCCCTGAAACGGATGCCGCCTTACATCCTCAATCAGGGCATTGATCTTCTCAAGAACCGCATGGTCTGAGCGGAACCACGAAAGATAATCCTCCCAGCCATCTTCATGAAAAACGACTGTCACTCTGACGATTCACCCTGCGGCTCCAGAAGATCATGCTCGGTCGCGGTCCCGTGCTCAATGTCTCGGATACTCCGCAACAGCCTCTCCGCGTTGCGCGGGCTGCTCAGGAGATGCACGGTCTCCTGCCAGCCGGAGAATTCTTCTTCCGACATCAGCACGACACTGCCTTTCCCGGTCTTGCGGGTCACGACAATCGGCGCGCGGCTGTTCACGGCTTCGTCCAGATAATGCGCCAGGTTCTGGCGCAAGTCGGTATAGGAAACACAGGTCATGATCGGTCCTCCACCTTCATTGTAACGTACAGTTTTCTGTACGTCTCCTGTTTTACATCCCCATATCCATATCTCGATCTCGCGACCTTAAGTGCGACAGGACGCGTTCCCTCTGAGGGGAATACAACCCGTGATCGAGCGTTGATGGACTTGTAACGGTTTTATGAGAGGTGGGTAGAACTGTAGCGATTACTCCCGGAAAAGAGTGGCAAAAAGCCTATTATAGAGCGGGCCAAAAAGGCCGGTTTAAAACGTGTTTCCGTCATGCTCCCAGAGAACAAAGTAGAAGAAATTAGTCCAAGGAAACTCGAACGGTTCCTTTTACTTTCTCACCCAACTCTTTAGCGTCATTTTGACGTGCGACCGCTCACAAAATTGCGTCACGTTCCGTCTTTAAGGATTTGTTCATTCCTTTCTCCTGTCATTACTGACAGAAAAGCAAGGTGTCGGTAATGCCGACACCCTTTTTCCAAAGGGAGCCCTTACTAATGCCAAAGGGAGCTAGAATCATGGCCCCCTTTCTCCGTTCGCCCTTAAAAAAACAGCCAGAACCAACAAAGGGAGCGGTTATTAACCGCACCCTTTCTAAAGGGGGTCATGATTCTGGCACCCTTTCTTGCCTGCCCGCCGGAGCGTCCGCACTGAGGGTGCAATGGTGTATGAAGGGCCTTAAAAAACCTACGGCATACCCGGCGGCAAGCGTGCGGCGAACCCATCGGCAAAGCTAGGGCAAAGTAGGGTCAATGCGAGGACAGATCGATGGTCATTGCTAGGTCTAGATCAGGTCTATGTGAGGACTTTTCGGCGCATACCGGAAGAAAATTGATGGAAGAGTGCGAACGCCGCCGACGGGCCGTTGAAGAAGCTAGAGCGTCCAATTTTCGGCAAGGGTATGTTCACGATGCCTTACTTGAGGACGCGAACGCCCGCTTCATTGGGGGTCTGATCTCGCTTGAAGAGTTACGCGCTGAGATGCGTAAGGCCATCTCCTCAGTTTGACCACAAGCCGCGCCAGAAGTGTTCCATTTCTGTGGAGGTTCCGTTCCATTTCCGCTTCACTTCTGTGGGGCTTTCGTTCCACCTGATTTTGGCCCTTCATACACCATTGCACCCTCAGTGCGGTGGCTATGCCGCCATAATTAGGCAAGCGGAGAAAGGGAGTCAGAATCGTGACTCCCTTTGGAAAGACGCCACATCATACGGATCCTCTTTTCCTCACCCGAAGTCCCTCTCTTGATAAGGGCTGGATCGCTTCAGGAAGGCACGACACTCTGATTGACCTGACAGCGCATGAAGCTTCATGCTTGCATAGATCAAGAAAGAAAACGTCAGAAGGAAAGAACAGCCATGACGGATGACCTTCCAGACAGACAGGAAGAACCGGACAATCCTGATGCTGATGACCGCATGTTTCATGCCTGCTTCTCCCTGCTGGGAGAGTTCGTGGAGCAGGAACTCGGTTCGACCTCGCAGGGTTACGATAAGGAGCAGGGCCGTCTGTATCGCGGCTACCGTCTGCACAGCGCCAATGATCGGGACAAGGCCGCGATTGATCTGTGGCTCTGGTATCGAGACGATCTGCCGCGAGAGACAGCTGTGTGTGACCACGCTATCGCCACCATAACGGCAGACAACCTGATCGATCATGAACAGATTTCGGAGGATCTCAAGGATCAGAAATTGCGCGACTTGATCGACATCCGCCGACAGCTCTGGATCTGAAAGGAGAGATATCTTGAAAAAGCGTATACTGACTTTCGCCGCTCTGTCAGTCCTTCTTTTTCCAGCTTCAGGCTTTGCCCAGAGCACAGGGGACTGGCTGCCTCAGTCAGGCGTCAAATCTCCCTATGCTCCCCTGTCGATACCAACAACGCTCAAGCCCGTGCAGAACTCTCTGGCCAGTCTGTTGACCAAAGGCTACCGGATTACGACCACAGCGGATTATGGCGGCTCAGGAGCCCTCTTCACGCTGATCCGGCAGAACCAGACCTTACTCTGCGTTTTGACGGCCCCAACTCCGGGAACAGATCAGAATGTTCCAACATCACGCTGCTGGTCGCTGAATTAAAATCCACAAAAGTCTACAAACCCGGACGGATTGGAAAAATCCCAGAAACCGTGCCTTACGCAACGTTTCTGGGCCGGCCGCCTTTCGCACCATTCCGGCGTGCGGCCGCCTTTGCCTGGCTGGTGGATGATCCGCCCACACGTCCCATCTGTGCCGCCATCCAACTCCTGGAACCGTAGATACCTTGTATCAGACCTTCGACCAGAACATCGGCATCAAGACGGGGCCAGTGAAGCCCATTACCCAGCGGAGTGATCTCGATCTCGGCCAGATCATTCAGAGAAGCGCCTTGCAAATCCTGTAGCAGATCCACTGGCACGCTCATTTCAACATAGTTGGAGAGCATGACATGAAGAGCGCGGCGCGCACGGATAAACCGTGCCGAGACCGCATGAGGAACAGTTGCTCTATGAAGGGCGTCTGCTTCACGAGCGGTCTGATAGTTCACATTATTCGCCATGTATCTTCTCCCATGCTTCCGCCAGCATCTCAGCGTGGTCCTGGCAGCCGAAAATTGTGAGGATGATATCCTGAGGATCAGACAGAAGTGGCGATCTCACTCTTTTGGATATGCATGGCGGATTTCTGCCCCAGTCGCTGCCACGAAACACGAGGCGATGAAGACACGACCATGACGGATCTTTCCGACGAACGGGCTGCCAGAAGGGCCGCAAGGCGCGCAACAGCACGAAACCAACAGTCCCGACCGATCAGGTTTTTGCTCTTCTGGACGCCGATTTGACCAAGATTCAGGCGGCCATTGACGCCCATCCTACCCCTCATTCCACGGATTGATGAGGGTAACACCGCAGTTGAGAAAATCGCGTGTATTCCGGGTCGCGAGGGATGCTCCACGGGACTGCGTGATAGCCGCGATCTGAGCATCGAACTGACTGATGGGTTCTCCAGCCTGTCGGCGTCGGGAGGCGATCTCAGCATAAACACGAGCAGCCTCTCCGTCGAAAGGCAGGATACGTCCAGAGAAATCCTCTTCGAACATACCACGGGCGGCCACGATCAGCAGATCCCGTCGTCGTCCTTTCGGCAGCAGTGCCAGCCCATACAGGATCTCAGCCTGAGTAATGGCCGTGATGAAGAGAGTCATCATGGGCTGACGGGACATCCAGGTCAGCACCGCCCCATCAGGCCCGGAGCGCATCAGTTCGGAGAGGATGTTGGTGTCGAGAACGATCACATCCCGAAATCCACGTCCCTGATGGCCTCACGGGACACGGGAGGCAGGTCTACCCCGCCCAGCCTGGCAAAACGCTGGTGAATGGCCTGACCTGCATCTACCTCCTGGGACACTTCAGCGGAAAGAACCGAGCGCAGGATATCGCGCACCTCTTCTTCCATGGAACGCCCATGCTGTGCGGCGCGCAGACGAAGCCTGTGCTTGAGACTGTCATCGATATTGCGGATGGTCATGACGGCCATGGAAACCTCCATTAAGCAATGACAGCATTGTAGTCATTGACTGCGAATTTTGCAATCATTCAGGTCAGGTTGGAGTATTTGAGGGAAAAGACGAAATCACGCGCTGAAGATTACCAGTAATATTCGTGAGGCCGCCGGGTTCCGGTATACGGAAAGACCGCTTCGAGAGGATCAAGGTCGCCCTTGATGATCAGGCGGGCAACATTCCTGTCATGATGACGGCCAGGACGGATATCGTGCAGATGGCTGTACCAGTTGGGGGATTCAGAAGCTTCACGTGAGCCTCCATAGCCGCAGCGATCCGGCCGACTGGCCCAGCGATGGTCCCGGCCGTGTTTGCGGCTGTGACGATAGGTGCGAGACATGGGGCTTTCCCTCCATGACGCGCGGAGTGATTTCCGAGCGTACCTACATCGCCCGATCTCCTCTGTTCTGGTCGGAATACAGCTTTACCGCGCCTGAGCGACATCGGTCTCCAGCAGCATCCGGACATAGCGTGTGTAAGGGATGCCCTTTGCCTTCGCCCTGGCTTTCACGGCGTCCAGCAAGGACGCCGGCAGGCGCATGTTGAGGGCGGTCGCCTTGGGTTCGATCTCAAAGCGCATGGGCTTAAAACCGGACAGGTCATACCGGGTCAGATCGGCGGTCGCGACGAAATCCTCGGCCGCTTCGTCACTGTGCAGCGAGGGCATGGACCTGTTTTTACTGCTCATAGTGGTCGATCTCCTTCTGATGCATGTAGCGGGCACTGATGGGACGTAACCGGGTCTGGCTGCTGATCGTTCTGAACATGAAGACCAGAAAAACATAACGTCCGGCTTCAGTACGGCCAATGGCCCGCATCCGGGGCTCACCGGGATGAGGATCAGCCATGATGGCGGTAAACCCTCTGGGAAGGGCGTACAAGGCGCAATTCCCGTTACGGGACACTATAACCCCAGCCACCACGCATGATAACGCCTGTACGGCCATCCTGTGGCGTCTGGAAGGCATGTTGCGACATGTGAGCCGCCGAAAGATCGTCTGAATGCCGGTGTGTCTTGAGCAGATTGTGGTCTTTCCCGGTTCTTCTGGTGTTGCAGGCGTCGGGCGAGCGCGGAGCGGGAGCCCCGTAGGGCGCCAAAGGCGCCGACGCAGGAGAGGAAGATGCTGATGGAGAGACGATGCGGAATGCATCGTCTGATTGTGATTTCACGCCGTTGGCGTGTCCGTTTAGCGCAGCCCTGAAAGGGCGAGTAGGGGGATGCCGGGTGGGAGATCGCGCATGGCGCGATCGGGGCGGCCGTAGGCCGCGAGCCGGCGGGGGCGAAGCCCCCAAGAGGCGGTGCTTGGGTTCAATTTTCCTGGAAATTTTAGGGAATAAAAAGTTATCCACAGATAAGATGGGCAAAGAAGGTGTTAAATAGGTGTTAGATTCTGTGTTAAGCGATTTTAGCATCCATTTAACACATTGATATAAAATAGGAATTTATCAGTTTTTTCCCAGTTTGGTATTTAAAACCCCGAATCTCGGTATTTAAAACCCCGAATCTCGGTATTTAAAACCCCGAATCTCGGTATTCGGTATTTAAAACCCCGAATCACTTGACGCAAGTATGTAAAACCCCGAACTTGAGGTATGGTATCTGAAACCCCGAATCTGCCTGTTGTCCATGAGGCCCTCCTGCCGGAGCGTCATCCGCAGCATGACTTATTCATCTGCGACGTGGCAGATGCCGTGCTTAAGGACGTGATGCCGCAAATGGAGCATCCGTTCTATTCCTTATCGAAAAAACCCGAGACTTCCGTTCGTCGCTATGAACATAACGGGCAATGGCTGGAAATCACGCCAAGCGTGAAAGGCCTTGCTACAATCTACGATAAAGATATTCTAATCTACTGTATTTCACAGATTATGGCGAAACTAAAGGCCGGGGAAAAAGTATCGCAACGGGTACGGATCAGCAGCCGTGACTTACTCATTTTCACCAATCGCGGTACGGCAGGTAAGGACTACAAAGCCCTTATCGAAGCCCTCGACCGCCTTGAAGGCACACGTATCCGCACTAACATTGTCACAGGCGACGAAGAACAGGTAGACGGTTTTGGCCTGATCGACGCTTCATCCATCCGCCGCAAACTTGGCCTCGACGGTCGCCTGTTGCATTGCGAGATCAAGCTGTCGGATTGGGTCTTTAATGCAATTAAGAGTAATGATGTTCTGACACTGCATCGTGATTATTTCCGGCTACGCAAACCGCTGGAACGACGCGTTTACGAATTAGCCCGCAAACATTGCGGTCAACAAGTGGCATGGAAAGCCTCTCTTGAGATCCTACTGAAAAAATCAGGCTCTCAAAGCCCAGAAAAATTGTTCCGACAGATGATAAAAAACCTCGCTGCAAGCGATCATCTACCGGATTACCGTGTCGAATTCGATCCTCAGAAAGACATGGTAACATTCATCAATCGCGGCACAATGAAAGCTGCCGAGCCAGCAACCGAGGCTTGGATGGGTGCGCTTGATCCTGATATTTACGGGGACGCTCGAAACATCGCGCCAGGGTGGGATGTGCATCATCTCGAAAGAGAATGGCGCATGTGGCTGGGTGATAACGAGATCGCTCCGAAGAACCCTGAGCGGCATTTCATCAAATTCTGCGAGACGTGGTTTGCTAAGCGTGGTCAACCCTGATTGTACAAATACACAGGCATAATCTATCTACATAGATAGTCAGCGCTCTCCAAAAGGATGACGACCGTGCTTACGCATCAAGTCATCAATGGCCTCCCCGATCAAACCCTGAATAGTTGTATCGGTATCAAGCGCAAGTTGGTGTAGCCCCTTGCTAACTGCTGGAGAAAAATACCCCACCACAGCCCGCTTACCTTCTCTCGGATTACGTGGGCGGCCTTTCTCTACCACCGTTTGTGCAGCCGGTTCCACAACCGATGGCGCGACTGTTTTTTTGAGACCAGCAAACCGACTCATGCCGTATATCCTTAACTTAGAAAAGTGCTAACGCGTTTTTGTGTCATCTTGTTTGTGTGATGGCATGTTAACTTGATCACACACCCAATTCCACAACAGTGCTATATCAGCAGCCGCCTTGCTTTCAGGCTCCGTTTCCTGCGCGGTACGACCGGAACCAACGCTATGATGAAAAACTGCACGTTCTGGCAAAACAACAGGAGCAACAGGGATACCAAACTGCGCCACGACCTCAGCCGCCTCCTTATAAACTTGGGGCGCACGAGGAGGACCCGCAGTAAAGATTACAAAGGCAGGCTTACCACTGGCTCGCACAAGTTCTGCCGTTGTTCTGACAGCGTCCATATCGAAAGCACGTGGTCTGCATGGAATTAACAAGAAATCAGCGACACGACACGCCTCACGCGCCATAATATCGGCATGTGGAGGGGTATCTATTATCGATAGTTCTGCACCCAGTTCGGACGCTTGCTCCAGCTTTTTTGATAACAGGGCATGAGCCGCACAATCCACCACATCAGGCTCGACATCCCCCCGCCACGCTTTCCATGAACTTGCAGTCGCCTGCGGATCGGTATCGAGGATCAGAGAAACGTATCCAGCGGCACTGGCACTAGTAGCCAAGTGTAGGGCAAGCGTCGTCTTCCCAGCGCCTCCCTTCTGACTAATGATCGCGATTGTTTTCATGCCACCATGTTTCCGTGTTAACACATTACCATGTTATTTTGATAACTCAATGTCTTCCTCAAAAAAACCGACTATTTAATCGAACCAAACATTTCGTATGCCTCAGACCAGTGCTGATAGCACCTATAAAATGTCATTATGTTTTTGTGTTAACATAGAAACATGATGACACGCTATCTTTCCCTATGCACAATGGCAGCAACTGTGTTCTTGCTGATCCCCAGATCACGGGCGATCCACCGATAACTCCGCTTTTCCGCCACCAGCGCCAGAACCTTCGGAGCCAGACGGTCAGACTTTGGCCGCACTCCTTTCTGTCGGCCGAGAACCTTCCCGCGTGCCCTGGCAGCAGCCAGACCAGACTTCACCCGCTCGCTGATCAGATCCCGTTCAAACTCCGCGATCCCGGCCAGAACCGTCGCCAGCATCCGCCCATGTGGCGTCGCCAGGTCGAACATCATCCCCGTTATGGCGATCAGGGAAACACGATAACTCTCCAGTTCCTGAAGCGTGGAGATGAGATCAATGGTCGAGCGCCCCCAGCGGGACAGCTCCGTCACCAGAATGGCGTCAATTTCACGGGCCTGGGCCAGTGCCATGACCTTTCGACGCTCGGCCCGATCCACCCGGACGCCAGAGCCAGTCTCCATGAAAACGTCCAGCACTTCATAGCCCGCGCGTTCAGCAAACCGCTTCAGCTCGTCCTTCTGGCGCACGCAGGACTGATCGGCCGTGGAAACCCGGCAATAGATGACCGCGCGCTGTCCCATTTGAACCCTCCCGAAAAAACCACCATGCAGCCCATCATACACCGTGGCTCCGGATTGTCCCAATATGACTATAATTTATAAGGTACATAAATAGCTCTCCCCCCGAAAAGGGTTAACTTTTTTTCGTCGGTAGCCAACACAGGAATATTGCTCGTAATTATTTCTTAAAAACCCTTTTTGTTTTTACGGCTTTTGTGACTGTCTGCTCCAGTTGTAATCCGTGAGACTGTCCCAACACTAATTCCAAAATCCTCAGCTATATCTTTTAAAAATTCTCCATTTTGGCGACGCTTAATAATATCTTGTCGTTGAATATCCGCTATTTTTGTCGGTCGTCCCATTTTTACGCCGAGTTGTACTGCTCTCGCACGACCTTCAGCCGTACGAGTTCGGATCAGATCACGCTCAACATCCGCTAAGCCGCCTAAAACAGCAAGCATTAAACGACCAGTACTTGTAGTCGTATCAGCCCAAGGTTCCGATAAAGAGTAAAACTGCGCTCCCTTCTGGATGATTTCTTTTACAATAGCAAAGAGGTCGAATGTACTACGCGCCAACCTGTCAATCCGAGTGACAATAACTGTATCTCCATGACAAAGGTTTTTTATAAGGCGACGTAACTCCACACGCTCAACATCCGCCCCGCTCGCTTTCTCACGAAAAACTTTATGACACTCAAAGCTATTGAGCGTTTGAATTTGCATATCAAGAGTCTGGCCAATCGTGCTGACACGAGCATACCCAATTCTGCGCACCTGTTTCGTCCTTCGTAATGAAGGAGAGTGCTATATTCACGGTGATATTTTTTTGGAAATGGTGATTTGCGCAAACTCTCTCTAGGCGAAAAAGTTAGCTCTTAGAAAACACTCTCTGTTTAAGTGTTCCACTCACTCTAATCAAGTATTTTAATATTAAAAATAAACCCCATGCATTGAACGTTTGCGCAAATCACAACTTTTGAAAGTGATAAAATGAGTATTGTCTATCCTTCTAATGGAACGCCTTACCTTACTTCGGGCACAACAACTTTCACATCGGGTCAAGTTGTTTCAGGCGTGACTGTTACCAGTAACTCTCAGGAGATCCTTTCTGCTGGAGCCACCGGTATACAGCAAACAATTGAAGAGGCTTCTGGTAATACTGGAGGAGGGGAAATACTTGTTCTTAGCGGAGCACAATTGATTCAGAAGAATGATACCGAATACTGGCAAAACAAAGGTAAAATAATCGTACATGATGGTGGTTTTATTTCAGGAGGAGCTACTACTTATGGGGGTATAACCACCATACTCAGTGGAGGCATCGCAGAAGATATTCATGTAGGATCAGGATCTATTGGGACAGTTATTTTCTCTTCTGGCGCTATTTTAAAGGGTACGACAGTCGCACGGTCTGAGGGAACAATCAGTGGGGGAACCGCTACCTCTGGGGCCCAGATTAATGTTCTATCTGGTGGAGTACTCTCCAATGCCGATGCAGGTAACGGCGGGACGATCACTGTCTCTTCAGGAGGAAAGTCCACTAACACTGTCATCTCCAGTGGCGGAACTCTGACTTTCACAGGAGGAGGATCTGGATCTTACACAAGCCTTCTGGCGGGAGGCACACTAAATATTGGCTCCGGAACAACATACGATAACCAGCATACAACCTCTCTCACCGCTACCTCTGGGGCCCAGATTAATGTTTTATCTGGTGGGGTTCTCACCAATGCCGATGCAGCCGCATTTGGTAATATTGTGGTCAGCAAAGGGGGCAGAGGCCAAGATATTATTATTTCCAGTGGTGGCGGTTTAGGGGTTGCAGGCATTGCCTCAGACACGACTGTCAACAATGGCGGCGTAATGGAAATCACTTCTGGTGGCGTATCAAATAATAATAACGTTAATTCTGGTGGGAAAATTTATGCAGATTCCGGAAGTGTACTTGGGTTAACATCCATATCTAGTGGCGGATCTGCTATTGTAGCCAGTGGCGCTACTATTTCAGGACTCGTAACCATTCAAGATGGTGGGACTGCTACGATTTGGAACAATACGAGCGGCACGATTGATCTTTCCGGCGACACAAATAATGGTTTGACTATTTCTGGTCTGGAAAGCGGGGGAACAGTCAGCACTGTGATCAGCGGCTGGAGCGGCAGCAAACCAGGAAATTCTGATAGTATCGATCTGCCTGGGGTTTCAGCAGATGGAGCATCTTATGCTTATCCGTCTGATGATCAGGTTGTGGTTACACTAGCCAATGGCAACACCATTACCCTGAATATTCCTGGTGTCAAAAATACTGGATTTGTCCTTTCCGATGATGATCATGGTGGCGCATCTGCTGAAGTCTGCTTTCTTTCTGGCAGCATGATCCGTACCTCGGAAGGGGATGTCGCGGTCGAAGATATCCAGATTGGTGATGAAGTAATCGCTTTTGATTGGAGAAACGATGAAGACGTAGTCCGTCAGGTTGTCTGGGTGGGTAAAGCGCGTGCGACAGTACGTCCTGACCTTCCCGATGATGAAGCTGGCTGGCCTGTGCGTATCCTTAAAGACGCCATTGCCGATGGCGTACCTTATAAGGATATGCTGATTACGGCTGAACACTGCTTGTTCTTCAGAGACCGTTTTGTCCCCGTTCGTATGCTGGTCAATGGTGTGTCTATCTTCTATGACAAGTCCATTACTTCTTACGATTACTATCACGTAGAAACAGAACAGCATTCTGTCATCACCGCTGATGGCATGCTCACCGAAAGCTATCTTGATACCGGGAACCGTTCATCCTTCCGTCAGGAAGGCAAAATCGCAACTCTGCGCGGAGCGGTAAAGAACTGGGCCGATGATGCCGGTGCGCCATTGGGCGTGGAACGCTCCTTTGTAGAACCGCTCTTCCGGGCTCTGGAATGGCGTGAAAACAGTGTTGTGGGCACCAAGATCTCGACGACAAAAATCGAAACGACAACGGATCCTGACCTACATCTTATCACTCAGACAGGCGCTGTGATCCGTCCCATGCGTAAGACCGCGCATCACTACAGCTTCATGCTACCACCAAATACAGAGTCTGTGCGGATCGTCTCGCGTTCTAGCCGTCCATCAGACGTGATTGGCCCGTTTGTCGATGATCGTCGCTATATGGGCGTGGCCGTAGCAGATGTGCAGCTTCAATGTGCCAAACAGCAGTTCGATATTACTTCTCACCTTCAGGACGAAAAACCTTCGGGTTGGCACGATACCGACTGGACGGACTGCGCATGGACCAATGGGAATGCTGAACTCCCGTTAGGTGATCACCTGACACATGGGAAAATGGGTATTCTCTCCATGACTATTCGTGCCGCAGGCCCCTATCTGCTGAACACAAAGCCAAACTCTGACATGAAAAAACATTCTGCTTAATCTCGGTTAACCGGACAAATAATGTTGGGGCTTTCCCTTTGCCGGGAAAGCCCTTTCCTTATGAAAGCTGGAGACCCGCAAAAACCGGGTAATTTCTGGCGAAGCGGGCTGGCTGGGGTCGTTTGCGGGAGGGGGCGAAATCCTACGCTAAGCCGAGAACGCGCTTCCCATAATCCCTGAGCTCGCCCTTCGGTCCGACATATCTGTATAGAGTGACGCGCTCGATCCCGAGTTCCTTGCACAGATCGGAAACAGACGTGTCGCGCTGCGCCATGGCGGCCTGGGCGAGACGCACCTGTGCTTTGGTCAGGGCGAATTTTCGCCCTCCCTTTCGTCCGCGCGCTCTGGCTGCGGCAAGGCCAGCCATGGTGCGCTCGCGGATCAGATCCCGCTCGAATTCGGCCAGAGTGGCAAAGATACCGAACACCATGCGGCCGGATGCGGTCGTGGTATCGATCTGAGTGCTTTTTCCGGTCAGCACACGCAGGCCGATCTTGCGGTCTGACAGATCCTTCACGGTGTTGACCAGGTGGGCGAGCGAGCGCCCGAGGCGATCGAGTTTCCAGACCACCAGCACATCGCCGTCGCGCAAGGATTTGAGGCACGCAGCTAAGCCGGGCCGATCATCTCGGCTGCCGGAAGCAAGATCCTCATAGATGTTGTCCTGTTGGACCCCGGCGGCACGCAGGGCGTCGTGCTGGAGGTCGAGGGATTGGGAACCATCGGCTTTGGAGACGCGGGCATATCCGATCAGCATGTTTCTTAAACGTTGGTTTGAGGCGGCGCGCCGGCCGCGAATGTTTTGTTGGCTGGAAATGTATCTCAACCAGCTTCATAAACAAAGCATCTTGAACATTGTCTGATTTTGAAAAAGGAACACAGATGCCGCGTCGCGTCACTCTAACCGATCGGCAGAAGAACGCGCTGTTGCGCATGCCGACCTCGCAGGCGGATTTGCTGAAGCATTATACTCTGAGCGATGAAGATTTCGGCCACATCAGGCAACGCCGGCGTGCTCACAACAGGTTTGGCTTCGCCTTGCAACTGTGCGTCCTGCGCTATCCTGGCCGGGTGCTGGCTCCGGGTGAACTGATACCGGTCGAGGTGGTCGAGTTCATCGGAGCGCAACTCGGCCTCAACGCCGATGATCTCGTCGACTATGCCACCCGCGAAGAGACGCGGCACGAGCATCTTGCCGAGTTGCGGGCGCTCTATGGGTTCCGCACCTTCTCCGGACGTGGAGCACGCGAGCTGAAGGACTGGCTGTTCCGGGAAGCCGAACTGGCGGTGTCGAACGAGGACATTGCCCGTCGCTTCGTGGCCGAGTGCCGACGCACCCGCATCGTTCTTCCCGCGACATCCACGATCGAACGGCTTTGCGCTACGGCTCTGGTCGATGCTGAGCGGCAAATCGAGACGCGGATTGCCGGTCGGTTGTCCATACCGATCCGGGAACAGTTACTGGCATTGCTCGAGGAGACGGTTGACGATCGGGTGACGCGCTTTGTGTGGATGCGTCAGTTCGAGCCTGGCTCGAACTCGGCGGCGGCCAACCGGCTGCTCGATCGGTTGGAATACCTGCAACGTGTCGATCTTCCCGAGGATCTGCTGGCCGGTGTTCCCGCCCATCGGGTGACACGTCTGCGCAGGCAGGGCGAGCGGTATTATGCCGACGGCATGCGCGATCTCCCAGAGGACAGGCGGCTTGCGATTCTGGCCGTCTGCGCATCGGAATGGCAGGCGATGCTTGCCGATGCCGTGGTCGAAACCCACGACCGGATCGTTGGCAAGCTCTACCGAGCCTCCGAGTGTATTTGCCAGGCCAAGGTTGTCGACGAAG
>VNJQ01004896.1:0-13707 GCA_008042515.1 Drosophila truncata
CCACTATTTCTGGCGGCACAAAATAGAATTCGTCGGACTTAGCCCTCCATCGAATTTCGAGCGTTTTGGCAGTGCTTTCGGTATCGAACTCGCTATGAAGGAAGTGTTCGGCTGGAATGTATTTTAGGATGCTCGTGTGGTTTGAAGTCCACTTTCTCAAAGGGAAACCAGCAGAGCTAAGAGCTACTTGTATCNTTTTACAGTGCCATGAACTAATTATAGGTGAAATGGAGTGGGCGGCTTCTTCCTTGATGAGGCCGATGTCGTGGCGAGGTCGTCGTGGCCGTAGAGTTGTGTTTTGGGGGGTAATTGCTGCTGCTGATCGAAAATTCCCGAATTCCCAGAGTAGAAGGGCGCGGCGAGATCACTTCGCAATATAAACTTTATTGGTACAAACTTGAATAAAGACTAACTTACAAACTAAGAGTGGGAGATGCCTGGGACCGCGGAGTGGTGGATTTCCGCTGGAAGACGGGAGCGGGAGAGACCGCGGGAGCTCCGGTGCAGCGCTCGCTCCCACACTGCCGCTCAGAACTAAGCGCCCTTGTGGCCGAACATTCTCCCCCCCCCCCTTGCGTACGCAAAGCAGGATCATTCCTTCTTGCAGACTCCGGATACGATCCACCAGAAAACAGTGCTCTGTGCAACGGGCAGGCTATCTTCCAGTTTCAGGAACCCCGGTTGGATCAGCTTGGGGAACAAGTCTGACCCCAACACGAGGGGAATGGTCGACGGGCGATTGAAGGTATCATCCGCGAGTCGGATGTCGTTAAATTTAGCCCGGATGGGCTAAAAGCCCGTACGGGCGTTAGAATCTTAAGGCTGGGATCAAGACGATGATGGCCGCTCCTGAAGCATGTGGAGTAACGTGTGGTGGTCACCTCCACACGTTTTGCAGCCCTCGGTGCTGCTGCAGGTCCCTCCTGAGTGCTCGTGAGCGAGGCAGTTCGAGCAGTACTTATTAATAAGTACTGCCCGAGGGCGCTTTTCAGCGCTCAGTGTTTGGAACCTCTTGCACTTCCGAAGAGGATGGATACCCTGGCAGACTCGGCAGCGGTAGGATTGAATACCTCGGCTACGTCTGCTATCCAAATTCTGGGCGGTACGAGGACGCGGCACCATTATGACGAAATTGTTCTGCGAGGAAAAGAGAAGAAAAATAAAGATGGCTTAGTACATGACCTCGCAGACGGAAATGTGTTACTAGCTGGAAATATCAGGTTCCGGCTCCGGGGAAAACAGAAACAATTCTGCCGAGCCGCCATTCGTTCGAGGGCAAATTGTCCTCCTTGACTACCACCAGATCGTCAATTTGGATATTTCGGGTCGGAAATTGCCATTTATTGCGTTTGTGGAGCTATTTAAGATACTCCTTTTTCCACCGCGCACTAAGCTGCTGATGTTGGGCCTTCAAATGTTGCCAACGATTGATTATCGACTTGGCTTCGTCCTTTATCTCAGGCTCAGCCGTGGAAAGCATCGGCCCTCCAATCAGGAAATGGCCAGGAATGAGGGCTAGCAGATCGGAGGGATCTTCAGACATCGGGGAGAGGGGTCAGGAGTTGAGGCAAGCTTCAATCTTGGCTAGAAGCGTCGCAAGTTCCTCAAACGTATACTTGCAAGTAGCCGTAGCTTTGTAGAAAAGAGTTTTGAAACTTTTCACCCCTGCTTCCCACAGACCCCCCATATGTGGAGCCCCGGGCGGGATGAAAAGCCATTCAAGTCCCTGATGGCTGTATACATCAGTCACAGACTCTTTGACGGATTGAAGGAAGTCCCGAGAAAGTAGAGAAGCTGCCCCCACAAATGTCTTGCCATTATCAGAATGGATCCGCTGAGGACAACCGCGCCTAGCTACGAAACAAGCAAAGGATGCCAGGAACTTTTCGGCGGTGAGATCGGATGTCGGCTCTAAATGGATAGCCCTCGTGGAAAAACACACAAATACACAGACATACCCCTTGGTTATGAGACACGCTCTCCCGGTATAGTTTTTAATCTCGAACGGCCCGGCATTATCAATGCCCGTATATGTAAAAGCCCTCGAGAAGGAGACTCTGTCCTTTGGAAGATCGCCCATCAGCTGAGTTTACAGTCTCTTCTTGTAAATCGTGCAGATCTTACACGGATTCACCATCGCCTTGACCAGATTCTTGATTTTAGGAATCCAATACTTCGATTGGATCAGGTGTACGATCAACTGACTACCGCCGTGAAGAGTAATCTGGTGGGTGAATTGGATGAGAAGGCGAGACAGTCTACAGCCGTAGAATGGAATTATTGGATGCCGTTCATCATACTGGAGGGCACTAGAAGCTGTGACGCGACCACACGCCCTTAAGAGGCCGAGTTGGTCCGTGAACGGAAATAAATTTAAAATTGGACTTGCTCCCGGAAGGGGCTTCTTCTCCGCCAAGTGCTTCAGCTCTTGGCCGTATGCTCGACGCTGCGCAATGGAAATCATCTGCCTCTCGGACTTCTTCACTCGTGAGTCGTGAAGTAGAGGAGATCGCGCCCTTACGGCAGCGACTAAGAAAGCGCCGAACATACGCCAGGACTCGCAGTGCTTTGTCCAGCTTAAAGAAGCGTTCGAGAAATTCGTCAGAGGGGACCTGGCTGAAATGCACTTTCACCGTGCGCTCCTCAAGCTCTGTGTTCGGATGCACATCGCTTTGCGCTGGCCACAGCTCTTGTGGTCCTTGCAGCCACTCTGGCCCGTGCCACCAAAGTTGACTATTCGCTAACTCGAGTAGAGACACGCCTCGACTAGCTAAATCGGCGGAATTTTGTTCGGATCGAACGTGTGCCCAGCAGTCGACTGGTTCTTGCCTGAGTGATCTTGGCCACTCTGTTGGATACAAACGTGGTCCAGTTGCACGCGGGCTTCCGTAACAAGGCCAGAAAGATTGTCAAATCGGTCCAGCAGAGTATGTCGGAACTTGGTGTGGGCATATTGGGAGGAATAGCTGTCACCAGCACGGCCCCACATAGCTCTAGGCGTGGAAGTGACACGGTCTTGACTGGAGCGACTCGTGTCTTGGATGTGAGGAGGTTAGAAAGGATTTCTTGACTAACCTCGACGCGCACGTAGATCGCCGCTCCAAAAGCCTTTTGGGACGCATCGCAGAATCCATGATACGTCACTTTGATTTCAGGCTGAAAACAGACCCATCTCGGAACGCGTATCTGGTTGAGGTCGAAATACTCATGGAGAAACGCCTTCCACCTCTGACTCATTTCGTTGGGAAGCTTATCATCCCAGCTTAAATTTTGTAGCCAAATCTCCTGCATGAAAATTTTGGAACGTATTATAAACGGAGCGAGCCATCCGGCTGGATCAAACAACCTCGAGATTTGGGATAACACCTTGCGATTTGTGAAGGAGGGTTCCACCACTATTTCTGGCGGCACAAAATAGAATTCGTCGGACTTAGCCCTCCATCGAATTTCGAGCGTTTTGGCAGTGCTTTCGGTATCGAACTCGCTATGAAGGAAGTGTTCGGCTGGAATGTATTTTAGGATGCTCGTGTGGTTTGAAGTCCACTTTCTCAAAGGGAAACCAGCAGAGCTAAGAGCTACTTGTATCTCTTGGATTGAACTATGGACTTCAGTTATGGAATTTGCCCCTGCCAGAACGTCATTGACGTACATATGTTATTGAATAATGTAGCTGGCTTTTGGAAACGGCCTTTGGACATCCTCTGCTAGCTGCTGCAGCACTCGAATAGCGAGGAAAGGCGCACAGTTGACCCCGAAGGTAAATGTTTTCAATTCGGATTTCACCCTCCTTATTTCGGAACAGGATTCTTTGAAAGGGTGTATGCTTCGGATCGACCCAGATCTGGGGGTACATCTTTGTAATGTCCGCGCTGAACACGTATTGGAAATATCGCCACTTCAGAATTTGAATGGTCAGATCGGATTGCAGTACTGGACCAGCAAGAAGAATATCATTTAAGCTGGTTCCATTCGCAGATGGACTTGAAGCGTTAAATACAACGCGAAGCTTTGTCGTGGTACTGTCGGGCTTGATTACCGCATGATTTGGAAGATAGTAAGTTGGGGCACTATGAGTCGATGGAACTTCAGTCATATGACCCAGATCCAGATAGTTCTGAATCACGTTGTCATATTGCTCTTTTAAAGAAGAGTCTCTTTTTAAACGATTCTCGTTTCGAAGAAACTGAGCTAACGCAATGGACCTTGAATATCCTAAGTCGTACCCAGAGTTTTCAGGGTCGCAGAATGGGAGCGTAACCACGTACCTCCCGCTTGTGTCTCTCTTGGTAGTCTGGAGGAAGTTCCTTTCGCAATAGGAATCTGACTCTTTTACCATCTGGAATGGTAGATCCTCCACCTCCCAGAACTTGCTGAGAAGCGAGTCTAAGGAGACTTCATTTCTGTGGTGTACTTGAGTCGTGAAGAATGCGACTCTGGTTGCCTTAGTATTGGAGATCGGCCCTGTAATTACCCACCCGAAGATGGTCTTTTGGCCTAGAAGTAAGCCACAAATGTAAAAGATCAGCTCCGATCAGTATATCGATTTGGGAACTTTCAAAGAAATTTGGGTCTGCCCATTGGAGATCGGGCAGGTCTTCTAAAGAATTTCTGGAAACTGGATGGGAGGGCAGTTTGTCCGCTAATTCCGGAAGGACGTAGGCTGCGGTATCTAATTGTAGACCCGGCTTAGTAGGGGTGCGGATTGCAAACTGGCAGAGTCTCGATGACTCTGCCGAAATCGATTGGTTTAGCCCTGAGACTTGAGTCTGAATTTTGCGGAACGGCAACTTAAGGAGGTTGAACATACGTTCGGAAATGAACGTCGCCTCAGATCCCGAGTCGAATAAAGATCGGGCTCGGCAAACTCGTGCCCAAATTGCACACGTCAATAATTGCCGTGCTCAGCAGGACGGCTTTAGTGCCTGGGGCGAAATAATTCTGCACTGTTGAGGTGCGCGCGGATGCATTGCGACTGGAGGGTCTCGAGGACGGTTGCGTAGAGGGCGACGAGGCGGGAAAACTCGCGGTTCGAGCATTTGAGGAACTCGTGGTTGAAGAACTGGGGGAGCCACGATGCAGAAGAGTATGATTCCTCCCCTTACACATGAAACAGCTGTGTGTGCTCCTGCAATCACGCAGCTGATGGCCTCTCGCGAAACAATTCAGGCATAGCTACTTCTTTTTTATGTAGCCGGAACGCGCGTCGACAGACATGTGGAGAAAGCGCGGGCAAAATCTAATGGGATGGTTCTCCTTAGAGCATAAGTCACACCCTTTTTGTTTGGTGGTGACCTTGGTCTCAAAGGATTGCAGCCTTTTCGGAACTGACTGAGTCGGCTTCATACCCTCTATAGCCTCCAGTGTCCGATACCTTTCGCTCAGGAAGGTGTTCATCTCCTCCCAAGCCTGAATTTCGGACTTCGACGTTAGGGACTGTTCCCATAAGGAAAGGGTTAACCTTGGCAGTTTGCTTGCGCACAGAAAGTCCAGCAGACAATCCCAGTTGACAGTGGAGATATTGGAATGTGCTGGCACTGTCAAACACCCCTGAATCGTGGACTGCATCTCCTTTAGAGCATGTCCAGAGCATGAGAGACGGAACTCAAGTTGAACAAGAGCTTGAGTTGGCTGTTGACTAAGAGTCTTTGATTTTGGAAACGGTCTTGAAGCGCTTCCCACGCTGACGCGAAACCGTCATTTGTGAGCGGGGATTTGGACACTATGGCCTTGGCCTCGCCACTAGTTTTGGTGAGGAGATGGAAAAGCTTCTCGACCGGTGTCAGCCTGGGGTTGTTAACATAAACTGCCTTGAACAGGTCCCGGAAAGTGGGCCATCGGAGGTAGTCCCCATCGAAAACTTCGGTATCGCAGGGCAGTAGCCGGCAACCGGACGAAATATGCGGTTGAGAGGGAGGATCTTGAACGGCTTGATGCGTCACTCTTTCAAGCGTCTCGCTGATTTGTGCTGCACAGTTCTCATATACGGAATAGCGATACTTTGCCTGTAACACAGGTAGGTTGCTGAGGGATCCTTCTTGGGCAATTAGATCAGAGCATATTTCATACTCTTTTTTGACCTTATCCCATAAGGCTCGCACTTGCTGCAGACGGACTTGTAAGTGTGTGAAGACTGCGACGCCTGACTAGGAGTGTTGATCTTGTCTTCGAAAACGCAGACGCGATCGCTCACGGCGATGAATTTGTGCAACGCAGCGGTTGTGGCCGTTGGCTGATCTGTTGCCGACATTCTGCTACTAGAGCGTGTGACCCTCAGGAATTTAGTCCCGGATGCATAGGGATTCTCTGGCTGTCCCACAAGTGAAGATTCGCTTGACGCTTTTGCCAGCGGTTTGGAGACGACAATTCTCGGTCTTGCTTTTGAGCTTGTCGATGGACGATCTCCGATCTTCGGGCTAGCGGACTTGGGCACTTGTTTGACGCGAGAAGGTAGCGGAGAGGAAAGGGTAGGTTTTGTTTCCTTTTTTGGTGTTGGCGTCGGCTTCTTGTCACCCTCGACGGGAATACTCAGCTACGCTCTCAGAAAACGGACGGCCTGCCCGCCGCCAAAAAATGGAGGAAATGAAAACTGTACCGCAGACTCGGTTTGGAGCCAAATAGCTGATATAGCTAGAAAAATAGCTAGAAAAAGTAGCTAAACGTAGCCGATAATCACGGAGAAGATAGCTGCTACGCTCCTTAGAAAGAAGAAAAAAAATAGCTCAATATAGCTAGGTTCCGAAAAAAAACTAGCTAGAGAAAAAAAAGCTGAATAGCTGAACACAAAATAAAGAAAATAGCCAATTCGGAGAACCGATAAAAAAAAAGAACGACAAACCAACCGCCAGAAAAATACGAATATCAATGTCAAAAGAATTAAATAGCCAGAAAAAAATTAAATGGCTTGAAACGATAGCCTAGGAGTCCAGCCGAATTCTTTGATTTCGATCTGAAATTCTCTGGCTAGATTTTTCGTAATTTAGGAACACAATCAAAGCGTAAACACTTTTCCGACACAAGAATTTGGCCAGTAATTTTATTATAAATTTCGCACAAATCATAAATAAATTGGTATAAATATAATATACTATAAATTTCGGATGTAAATTTATAATCAATGTCTGATATGTTTACTTTGGATGAATATTATATGTGTACAAATTTTTTTATATTTGTAAAAAATTGTGTGTAAATTTGTTTTAAAATTTTTAATATTTGTATGTGTCTTTGGAACAATATGTGTATGTATTAACGTGTAAGTGTGTATTTTTAATTTTTGGACATGCAGTTTAGTGCCGGACTTGGATATGTGAAAATGGATTTTGGATGTAATATATACACTGGTCGGCATATATATTTTGACAAAACCTTGGCATGATTTTTGATCGTAGCATAGCTTAAACTGGCCAAATTTCGGCGCTAAAACTATTCACAAAAAAGATGCAAGTTTTAGCTATATGTATGCCAAATTTTATGTTGTTTATTATTAGCATTCACTTTCTACAGACAGGAATGCATGCAGACTACAACTTTTTGCGCGGCATAAGTATTTTGACAAGTACTTAGTAGTAAGAAAAAAAATGGTAAAAGTAAACAAAAAGGAAAAATAATTAGCTAATTAATAAAATATGTATCCTTCTTTATTTTTAGTATCGTTTTGAGTGCGTTATGGCACTGAATCCATTCAATTTTGAGGCATATCCAGAGATATCCCTTCCCAAAGGGAAGAGACCTCAGAAATTGTCTCCTTTTTGGTTTCATTTAACTAAAATGTTCTATAATATGTTAAAAGAGTCAAGACAATCTTAATAATATTTAAATGTGGGACATCCAGTTCAACACCGGAAGCCCCAACATCCTAATAAAAATCGGTAACCATTTGGGCTTTGTGGAATAAGGCAGTGTCCTGCTGTAGAATAAATGTCTAAAAAAATATTTTTTTATTCCGCAGATATGCATTATCGTCGAAGGACCATGAAATGGAGTGGGCGGTTTCTTCCTTGATGAGGCCGATGTCATGGCGAGGTCGTCGTGGCCGTAGAGTTGTGTTTTGGGGGGTGATTGCTGCTGAATAAAGACTAACTAAGAGTGGGAGATGCCCGGGCCGCGGAGTGGTGGATTTCCGCTGGAAGACGGGAGCGGGAGAGACACTAAGATGGCCGGTGGGCGGGAGTGCAAGCGGTAGTGCAAGCTCCGGTGCAGCGCTCGCTCCCACACTGCCGCTCAGAACTAAGCGCCCTTGTGGCGCGAACAATAGGCTTTATAATTAATACAAACTCACCGTTTCTAAAACTTCTTTCTTCTCTTATCTCAGTGCTCGGTCTAACGTTACCGTTCTTAACGCTCAGTGTCATACAAATTATTTGACTCGTTGTAATGTTAAATTCACGCAGCACCCAAAACAGTTTTTTAACTTTGTTAACACTAAACCTACGCCCAATTTCCCAATTTCCTTCCTTGCTTGCATTTAAGAATACTGCAGTAAATTCTGATCAGGCAATAGCCGATCTATTTGCTGATTTCTATTCTCCGTCAACTAATCTTAATCTTCTTTCCTATTTTAAACGAAAGCTCACCTATTAAGCCAGTAGCAGGTCCCGATGGAATACCGGGCTAAGTGCTTAGGTATTGCTCAAATGTGCTGTGTAACCCCCTTATTAAATTTTTAACAGTATCTTTAGAATCCTCAGAATTTTCCCTTATTTGGAGGGAATCAGTTGTTATTCTTTTCCACAAAAAAGGTAGGAAACGGATGCCAGTAACTATATGAGGATGTCTAAGTTATCGGCAATCCCCAAAATCTTCGAGAATGTAATCACTCCTCATTTGCAACAACTACGCTGATCCGATCTCTCTCCATGTCAGCATGATTTTATAAGGCTAAAATTAACCACAACTTATCTTTTCGAACTTACCTCATTTGTTATTAGGGGTATCCAAAGTAACTTTTAAATCGATGTTATTTACACGGTCTTTATTAATGCTTTTGACTCGGTTAATCATTCTCTTCTGGTTAGAAAACTTGATTTAATCGGGTTTCCTAGAGATCTTCTTAAAGGCTTATGCTGGTTTTTCGGCCTAAAAAATAGGTCATTTTAGGAATTTTTATCTTAGCTCTGCGATATGGCACATTATCGCAGTCAAGTTGATCTAAAAATTAGTCTAAATTCCAGAGCTACAACATAGCAAAATTATGGTCAAAAAGCAGTTCAGAAATAGCGATATTGCTGCTGAACCTGACGTCTGACATTCAGGATTCTTAAATTTTAAAGGAGAAAGATTAGGCTTTCATTCAAACCCAATTTCATCTTTGGTAAATGCGCTGTTTCTGTTTTATTAGCGTTTGAAAAAAGCTCAAAATTGGTACGTGATGGTAACTTTTGGGTTTCAAACTAGCAATATACAGACCAAGATCTTTCACAATCTGCAGGTTTTATTCTCCGCAAGAAAAAAGGTCAATTTTTGTCGGCCTGTGAATTAGAGTTTCTAGTATTTTTGGCCAAAAGTATAATATAAAATACTAGAAAGTATGCCCATGGCAGCAGTTTTTATAGCCCACTGTTGAAAAAAGGCCTTTGAGTGGTCAAGAAATTGAAAACGAATGGTCAAAAATCAAGAAACTAAATTTGGAGAAGAAGCACTTTGAGGAAGCAAAATTAGTCAAACCTTAGTTTCCGAGAATTTCTTGACAACAACTTTTTTGAGGAAGTTTCGCGAAAGACGCGTTCAAAACTTAATATGTATATGTACATACATGACATGTACATACCGCGACGCCTGAGTTAAAGCTCTAAAAAATTATATCTCCCTTATTTTCGATCGGAAACTCAATACTTTTGAAATGCAAACTGATGACATTTTCAAGCGTTACTCCCCTGGTTGCCACTTATATGCTTAACGACCGTAATAATAACTCTTGTAGACGATCTGGGTGTCCGCCTGTATGGTTACCATAGCCAGAGGCGGATTCCTTGCTTGGATTTCTCGAAAGAATTCGATTTTCTTTATGCAACGAAAACTTGTTTTTTTTTTTACTTTATTAGTTTGCCCCTCATTGGATTTGTAACATGCAACGAGCGGAGAAGTATTTTGACTCGTAGGAATCTGCGATAGCGGTGTCGCCTTAGTATCCGGCTATCGCTCGTCGGCTTTGGGGGTGGTCGTCTTCGTCTTCAAGGTCATAATAAGAACTTCCTAAATTTCCTTTCACACTTGCCTTTACAAATGCAGGCCCAAATTTTGCGTTATAGCCGTTTTGAAAGCCATTTTGCTTAAAACTTTCCTTCAACAAAAGAAACTCCGCATAAGCTCAAATCGTGAAGTTTTTAGTTTTAATCGGGCGCTTTCTTCATTTGCTTAGTCGCGTTTTGCACATCAACTCGAATGAATCTTGCCGATGAACTTTAACGAACGATCGTCTAACATATTGAACTACCTTAACAAGGAATATATGTGCGCATACGCGCACAAATATATTAATAATATAATAATTAGGATAAGCAGTAGAAAGCTTAGAAAAAGAGTGAATTGATCGAGAAAGAAGGGTCACACTGGACCGAAAATGCTGGACACACTAATCAGGGCAAATCCTGCACCCGTGGCGGGCACACTAAACCTCGCCAAGCCCTATATAAGATAGGCCGCTGGCCATAGGGCGGCACTTAGCGGCCGACAGCGATCGGGTGAGGTAAGCCTACCTAGTAGCATACATCCAGTAGTCAGCAGCGAAGTTTTGTTTTGGGCCGAACGAGACACTCGATCTGGTCCGTAGTAGTAGTAGTTCTCCAGAAGACTTTCGAGTCCACCCGCTTTAAAGACTTCCGAGACCGAGCACCCAGAAGACTTGCGAGTATGATCTCTCTGAAGGCTTTTGAATCCAACAACACATCTCCACCAACATCACTTCTCGAAAAGACTTTCGAGTTCAATCGCAACTCCCACTTGTGAATGACTTACGAGTCCCCAAGCAAGCTCTCTTGTGGATGACTTACGAGTCCCCAAGCCAACTCGCCACACGGGTATTGGTCTCGCGGAGACAGGAAGGACGTCGGCCCTGTAGCAAGGCGTTCCAACTATCGAAGCAACATAAAGTTTTTCTAAATTGTAACTTTTAAGAGAATAACCATTAAGTGACGTTTAAGCTTAAAATCTACAGTGATATACTGTGGTCGGGGGGTCGGAATCTCTTTCAGCAACCACACCTGACATAAATAAATGTCTGAGACGAATCCTTGCCATCCCTGAGTCATCCCGAACAACGACGGATCGTCACAGCCATATGTTGTACAATGGCCATGTAGTATGGAGTAGTTTTAATGAATTGAGGACCATAAAGCACAACATGTTTTATTTAGTTACTAGTCCCAATCCTTTTGACCCGGACGTAGATAAGCCCTTATGCCAGCGATGACAGCGTATTAATCACGCTCAGAAGCATTAGCTTAAGGTGAATGGACAGCTGTTAGTGTATATGATATTTCGTCACCATTGTCTGATACCATTGTTTCCGGGACTTCAAAATTCATAAAAAGCTCCCCGTCGAGATATTTGATTACAACGCTTGCCTTTCTTCTTCTTTACAGGTTTTAATAAGACAAAATTCGAAAAGTGATCGAGAACAATATATATTCCGATATTGCTACTTCTGAAACACGGATACGATCCCAGAAAATCTATGAAAATTCGCTGAAAAAGTCTCACTGTTTCTGGTGGTTTTTCCCAATGGTGGCCTAAGAACGTGATTCGGCGACTTTGTACACTTGCAAATCTCACAAGTAATATCTTCTTACTCGTTGTATTATTTGTGAACTCCACATTAGGCAGATAAAGGACTATCGTGCGCTTGGAACAAAACTTTAGACACTTACCCATTTGGTATCCATAGCTTCCATGCGTACTCTTCATGTTTTTGTTTGCCAATCAAATGTTCTTGTTTCCTATACACAAAGTAGTCTTCAGTTTTTAGATCAGGAAAGATCTCCCTATTTGCGTACTCGCGATATGGAATTCGAAACGACATTCAACGTACCTTTAACGTTGCAGAGCTAAAGCCCATCGAGCTAATCGCGAGTTTAAATCATGATTTGACTTCAGCCATTTTAACTAGGCATGATCTGTTATAATCGTGAACTCGCTACAATCGCAGCCAAACAGTCCTGCTCAGTAACAGTGTAGTTACGCTGTGCTTGATTTAATTGCTTCGAAATGAAAGCTATAAGTTGGTCATCTCTCTCCTCGGATACACGGCTCATACTCCAGACTTACTAGCGTCGTAATGAATGGCGCAAGGTATAGAAAAGTCCGGGCTACATAAAGCCGGCGCTTCGCATAGACGACTTTTTAAAGCTTCGAACACTTTTAGCGCCTCGGGTGTTAACGAGAATTTTTGCTTCGTCGTCATGAGATCAGATAGCGAGGGTCGCGAAATTTGTAACAAAGTTACGGTACCAACTGCACAAACCCATAAAGAAAATCGGTAATCACTTTCACCTTTTCAGGATCGGTTCTTATTGCCATTATCTCCTATGATGTGTCCCAGATAGCGCACTCTCCGCATGCAGAAATGACTTTTGTCAATTTTGTTTGTCAATCCAGCACGTTTGATTTTCACAGCTATCTCCCTGATAACATCCAATTCTCTTCCAGTGGCACTTGCCAATAAGCATTATTCAATTCTAAGCTTGCGATGAACTTAGCTTTCGGTAATCGGCTCAAGATTACGATGATTTGAAGAAGTCTAAACAATCTCAACGACAATTTAAACAAATTCTCAATTTACCAGGTTTGGTATCCATAACAATAGGAGAAGACCACGCGCTGTCTGATTCCTCAAGAACACCTAGTTTCTACACCCTACCATTTTCTTCTTTACCGCAGGCGAAACGGGGAAATGCCGTTGTTTAATTGGTTTCGCACTCCGTACGTTAATTGAATGAGTCAGCCCTTCCACGGTAAAAGACGGAAAACAGTTTATCACCGTGGCTAACTTAACGTTCTTTTCCTTCTGCCATTCGTGTGGATCAACCTCGACCTCACAGTCAACCTTTCTCGCTTCGAGTTCAGGTATCTGCAAGTTTCGCGGAAGAAGATTATAAAATCTCCAAAATTTTTTGACCAAGTAAAGATCTTGTTTTCAGGGATCGTAAATAATGATTATCGGTCAAATTTTAAAATAAAAAAATCAACCACTTAGAATCGACCTAAAAAAATAAAAAAAAATCCTGTGAATCCTTGTTGACTAATCTATCCATTTCCGGCAAGATTTTTATATTTAAGAGTTTTATGATATTTATCATTAATAATGATTATAATTGAGTAATATTATATAAATCAATAATAATTATTATTTTTGATAAAAAATATAAAAATCTGCATATAATCATTATTTTTAAGCAAAAAAATAAAAATCAAAAATAATTATTATTATTGATTGAAAAAAATAAAACTCAAAAATAATCATTATTGACGAGTTTTATTTTTTTCACTCAATAATAAAACTCTTTTGTTGATTTAAAGGGGTTTATGCATACTTTTTGCCAATTTTATTGCATGTACTTATAGAGCACATCCAAATGATCAATTGTGCGCTATGGGCTTGCCACGCCTCCCTTCGCATCCCGTGAAATAGGGAAAAGAGTGTACACACACAAGCATTCATAGTCATATTTGGTATGCTATACCTCAGTGTGCGACGACTTACTTTGTAATTTG
>VNJQ01004898.1:0-18415 GCA_008042515.1 Drosophila truncata
ATTAAACACAAAATTACACAGAAAAGTGCATGCACGCGCGGTAGCAAAACGGTATATATATTTACTGATGATAGTTAAAAAATATAGAGGAAACCCCGGTGGTTTAAAATCAAAATAAACAAAAATTCGGAGCGCAAAACAAAAACACGACCGTTCGCTAAGAAGTGTTTTGTTCTTGGTTTTAATTAGTAGGTTTGACTTAAAGTGCTCATCCGTACTCGTTGCCACAAGAAACAATCCGTCGGGAGGTTGTTTCCTCCAGATGTCCGGAGGTTCGAACATGTTGGGGTCAACAAACTATAAGGTCGCTTAAAGTTGCCGAAATTGTCTGCTTCTTCACTCGAGATGTAGATAAGGGGTTTTATCTTCTCTTTTGTTTTGTGCTTGGATGCTGCGCTACTAGACGATTCGCGAAGAACACAACCGATCGCTTCAGCTGTCGAAGGTGGACTACATTATGATTGTATCCCAGCTAGATATATCAATGCCTAGTCCCTTTAATGATGCTAGAGACTCAATTGTTGTAATGTACAACTCCTTTAGTGACCTTGGATCGTCACTGTTTGTATGGTGTTGCAGGAGACGATTGAGAATAAGTCGAAAAACTGAGTCCATTTGAGTAGATCCCCATCGAATTTTGGGATGCTGACTCTGGGCAAATGCACATCTTCATTGTTTGATGCGTTTGTTTGTGCCCCCAAGACTCTTTGCACCTCCCCTTCTAGTCGGAGAACGAGTGCATATCATATCCTTCCCTGAATGGGTCTTCGCATTCTTCATGAACTGAAAAATGGATGTCTTGATATTGGGACCATAATAAGTATTCAGGAGGGGGGTGGCTTCATCTCTAAATCACTCGCAATAAGAACACGGAAAAACTTTCGGGGTATTACGCGACGTGCGTCGGAGATGTTTATTTATTCGAAGGTAAATTAGAACTAACATACAAGAAACTTAAACCTAGCTTGGAGAGCGGATTGGAAGCTCAGTCTTGGAAGCCCGGAGGAAGAGGGAGAGAGAAAGTGTACGGGACACTTTGAGGCTGTATGTGGAATTACACTGCCTCTATCGCCCTTTGTCGCCGGTAAGCTGATATCAGCTTGGTTGCAGGTTGCTGTAAGCTTGCAGCGGACTCCTAGGTCAAAATACCGAATTCGGTTGGATTGTATTAGGCTGCACAAGATCTAAGGGCAACAATACGATAGTTGCAACCATGATCGAGTCAAAAGATTTGGAGAGATTTTGGGAATTAGAAAAGGATGACAGCAATGACATAGAAACCGAATTTTGCGAAAACCATTTTATTAAAACTGCCACGAGAGATTCAAGTGGTAGATATATTGTTAGGATTCCATTTAAGGACGATAGGGAAATCAAAGCCACAAGCAATGGCACGGCTCATTAACATGGAAAAGAAATTTCAGCGAAATGAAAAATTAAGAGATGCTTACAAAAAGTGTATGACGGAATATATGGATCTCTGTCATATGATCGAACCCAAAAAAGAGGGAAAATATTTTCTTACCTCATCAAGCCGTACTTAGGGATTCCAGCTTAACCACTAAATTAAGAGTAGTATTTGACGCTTCGGTCAAAACTACTAATAATAAAAGTCTCAATGACATTATGTGGATTGGACCCCGAGTTGAAAAAGAAATTTTCAACATAATTTTAAGTTGGCGTAAATGGAAATACGTCATATCAGCCGACATCGAAAAAATGTACCGGCAGATATTCATTGATGAAAAAAGTCAAGAATATCAATATATATTGTGGAGAGATTCTCCTAACGATAAAATAAAGTCTTACAAATTAAAAACAATAACATATGTGAGTGCATCTGCTCCATATTTAGCTACTATAGTTCTAGTAGACATAGCCGATAAATGCAAAAATGAAGCACTCGGAAAGATAATTAGAAACGACTTTTATATGGAAGATCTCATGACAGGTGCCAATTCGATAGAAGAAGCAATAAATATAATACAAAATATTTCTCGCGAATTCATTTCGAACAAACCAGAGATATAGGAAGTTGTAGAAGATACAGGGGACAAGAAGATAATATCTATCAAAGATAATGAGTCCGTGAAAACATTGGGACTTCAATGGGAACCCCAACTTAGGGAGTACAAAAAAATAAAATAAAAGTACTGTTCTCTCAATTTTATCAAAAATTTATGATCCCTTAGGATGGTTAGCCCCAGTAACCATTACAGGGAAGCGTTTTATACTAAAACTCTGGCTTTCAGAAAATACTTGGAATTATCAATTGATGATGCCCAAGAATGGTCAAGTTATAGAGAAAAACTGGAATTGCTAGGAAAAATCAGAATACCAAGATGAATTCAAAGCAGATACAATTCTTTTATTTAACTCCATGGGATTGCCGATGCATCTGAAAAAGCATATGCCGCCGTAGTATATGCAAATTAGGAAAGCTGGTTACGAAAGTAGCTAGTAAAAGCAGGGTAAACCCAATTAAAAATAGGAAAACGATTCTAAAACTAGAGCTATGCGCTGCTCATCTCCTTAGTAAGCTACTACGAAAAATTAAGGAGTCGATTGATAATGCGGCTAAAATATACGCATGGAGTGACTCTATGCGTTGGCTTGGATTAAAGGTGGTCAAAGCAAAATCAAATTTATTAAGCATAGGACAGATGACATTCGAAAGTATACAGAAGTAGAATGGAATCACGCAAGATCTGAAGATAAATCAGCTGACGCGGCTTCAAGAGGAATTCCCTCAAGCGAGTTAATAAATTTTGATCTTTGGTGGAATGGACCAAGTTGGCTGAAAGAATCAAAAGAGAATTGGCCACCTCAATCACATCTGATCAGAAATAGTAGAGGACGAATATGTAGTTTTAAAAAACTCAGCAAAAAGATCGGCTATTGCCTGATCAGAATTTGCTGTAGTGTTCCTAAATGAAAGCGAGGAAGGATATAAATTAGGTTTACGTTTAGTGTTAACAAAGCTATAAAACTGTTTTGGGTCAAATAAGTTTTATAACACTGAGCGTTAAGCATGGTAAAGTTAGACCAAACACTGAGATAAAAAGAAAAACATTTGTTGACCTGGTGAGCTTATATTTATAATAAAGCCTAGATTTTACATTTTTTTAGCGTGTCATCTCTTTGTGGAACCAGGGAGGTTTATTAGAGACCAACGGATAGGTTACCGGAACACATAAGGAAAAAAATGAGTTCATGGCACTGTAAAAAATATACACGGCGGTTGCCATGTCAGACACAGCACATGTAAAGATCGGACCAATTGAATGGAGATATTAGAGTGTTAGCCTCTGATAGTCAGATTTTCGGAAACAGCGGACTTTGGTTATTCTTCTACCAGATGTAGTTTCTAACACTGTCCCAGTATCGATAGTCACTTCGAAAGTTGGATGGTAAGGATCTTCAGGCTGCGTCATTGGAGGAACTCTGATTAGGATTACACCTGCAGGATCTGAAACAAAGCACGATCAAGTAAGCAGTTTAATGAATTAAATACGTGGTTAACTTGCGATAGGGATAAATCAAGCAAGCCGTTAATGAAGTCATGCTGTGCCGTCATTAGACCAATGAGCCCCCGGTATACACAATTACCTGGGATGTGAAAGAAAAACTATCAGAATACAGTTTAGAGAGCTTACTGCGTAAGCCCCTAGTATTCTGAGTAGGCGGCAGATTACAGAATTCCAATGCCAGATTCGAAGTGAAGCATCCAATTATTATCGATAAAGGTCACATTTCGTCGTTTGGATTAAGGAATTCACTAAAGAAAAAATTAAATGAATGCACGAAATGTGCAAGATATCGCCATATTACCGCACAACAAGTAATGGGAAATTTACCCAAATATATTGTAACAATAAAATACCCATTTTTAAATACAGGAATTGATTACGCAGGGCCTTACTATATAAGATGTTCCAAAATAAAATATGGCAACAAAGGCGATACACTTGGAAATTGTAAGTGATTTAACTTCTGACGCCTTCTTAGCAGCGCTCAGGAGATTTATCGCAAGAAGAGGAAAATGTGCCAGTATCTATTCCGACAATGGAACAAATTTTGTGGGTGCAGCAAGAAAGTTAGACGAAGAACTGGCAAAGACAATACAAGAAAATTCTGTAGTTGCATCTCAACTCGAGAAAGAAGGGATTGAGTGGCATTTTATGCTCCCGGCAGGACCTCACTTTGGAGGTATCTGGGAGGCCGGCGTAAAATCTATGAATAACCATTTAAAACGAGTGATTGGAAATAGTATAATAGTATAAATAGACATAGGAAGAGATGTCAACCTTGCTATGCCAAATAGAGGGAGTTTTAAACTCACGACCCCTATATCTATCAGATAATGATATAGAGGATAATGAAGTTCTAACGCCGGGTCACTTCTTAATAGGGTGACCACCATTAGAAATAATCGAATCTATAAATGATAACCAGAAAATAGGTGATTTGGATAGGTGGAAATTAATCCAAAAAATGCAAAGAGATTTTTGGAGGAAATGGAAGGAGGACTACTTGCATACCTTGCAACAGAGGTATAAATAGAAAAAAGATATCCCGAGTATTGAAACAGGGCAAGTAGTACTCTTGAAGGATGAAAATTGCCACCCAGCCAGATGGCCAATGGTAAGGACAATAGAGTTAGGGTAGTCAAAGTCAAAACCCCAGAAGCGTAATTTACAAGGCCAAAGATTTGCCCTTTAATTGGTGTATAAGAAGCAGATGACGCAGTACAAATTCCGAACGCAGATACTAAAAGAAGAGTATCTCCAGATTGTCGAAGTTATGCAGTATGATGATATTGATGTTTTGCTTTGCCAGTTATCAAGTGCTACACCGACGACTATAAACAATACTAGGTTTAATATTCAAAATCGTAGTAGCACTGCGGGAATTTATTTAGATCTCTTGGGAGATGTGGAAATAGTAAGCACATCTTGGAATTTAGTGATTTATTATAAAATGGATCCATATTTCAAGATGATTACAAAGGGTAATGCGCTCATAAAGGAGATGAGAAAGGTTTGTGAAAGGCTTCATAGCTTTGAAGAGCAATGTAGTCTAGTTTTGGATAATATGCAAAGTCAATTATCGGAACTAGAAGACAAAAAACTAGAAGAACAAAAAATTATTTATGATGCAGTCAAGATCCAGAAGCAAGCGTGCCCGGTTCGAGTTCATGTGTTCATTATATCATATTTTATTTGGCATAATGGATGAGGATGACAGAGAACAATTAGAAGAAAGTATGAAGAATTTATTAGATAACCAGAATAATATAGATAAACTAGTTCAGAAACAAACATCAGTAGTTGATTCAACTACTAATTTATTAAAAAGAACAACCGAAGACGTTAACGCAAATTTTAGGAGTATGCAAGTTAGAATTGAGAACATGACGGAAGTTCTTAAAGAAAATTATTATGTCTATAAGGAATCGATAAAGTTCTTTATAGTAACAAAACAACTTGGCTCCCTGCTTGAGGAAGGTGAAAAGGTGCAGGCAGGTATAATTAGCCTTTAAATCGATATTAATCATGGTCGGCTAAATACAAATATTCTTCGGCCAAACCAACTGAAAAAGGAGAGAGGAATGAAGATCAGATGATCATGGTGCATACAACTTCCGAATATTTAATTTATAATTTTGAGATTGATTCTTATCACATAATGACTGAAGCAACCTTAAATCAATGCCAGAAATGGCAACCGAATAAAAGGATATGCAAAGGAAGTTGGCCATCGAATTTTGCGAATGACAACGCATGTGAGATTCAGCCGCTAAAGTCAAATAGAGCTGCGGATAATATTTATAAAAAAATCGTGGATTCTAAAAGTTACTGGGTAGAGTTGGATAAGAAAAGTAGTTGGTTGTTTAAAGTTCCTATCAATACCAAAGTCAGACTGCAGTGTGCTGCCTCTCAAATACATTTATTTGACCTGCATCAGCAAGGGGTGCTAAGTATTGCGCCATATTGTACGGCACGGACCGACGATAATATCTTAATTGCCCATCATAATACATAATCTGAAAGCGAGGAAACGCTATCAACATCATATATAGGAGATATCAATGAAGTTCCAAAGATTATTTGGGATCCGCTAAAACTAACAATATGATTTAATATTACTGTTAAAATTGAACGATTAAATAATGAAATTAAATACACGAAAGAACATCATTAAAACTTAAAAGATTTGCATTTCCATCACATTTTGGGACATGCTGGATTAATGATTGCGTTAGTAATTTTGATAATTTTAATAATATATTTTGTACGAAAATGTGCTGTTAGACAAAGACTGCAAGCAATAACCTTTTTCGGTCCATTGCCAGTCAATGTTAACAATTAAGATCATACAAAATAAATAAAAATACAAAAAAATATTAATAAATACAGTCGTTGTTTTAAGAACAAATGTATTTACTATAAGCCATTAAAAATAAAGAATATACCTATAGTAAAGCTAAAACCATTATAAATAATGTATGCGACGTAACTGTAAAACGTGCACCTAATTTTGCTGACCCTTGGCAGAATGTTCACACATGAACACGTACATATATATATGTACATATGTCGGCGAGAAAGTAGATAATCTCAGTAGGTAGGTGTAAATGCAACTCTGTGTTGTGCTTCGTTATGCACTCTAGAAATTTCGATGACAAGGCACTTTTTGTGCATTGGTAAACCTTTTTGCTAAGTGGGTTACTTCGGCGCAGAGTTACAAAAACACTGTAACGAGTTCGTTACTGAGTGAGGTCTGTTCGTGCTGCCGAACCTTTAAGAGTGAGAGAGACCACTATATAGTTTGGGTGGAAAGTTAGTAAGAGGGAAAGGAGAATGTGAAAGCAGAGTGTAGCTTTCATTCTCAACCTGGCAGAGCAAGCGAACAGAACTGACTGCGTTCTTGCTAAGATGGACCTTCCTCCGACATCAGAAGTGGGATTCGACCCTAACCAAACATCTTCTAGGGACGTATTCGCGCTGTTAGAACAACAAAACCGAAACTTTATGGAACTGGTTAAGAGACTACAGATGCCGGCGAGTGAGTCGCAACTAACTAGCTAGATTTGCCTGCCAAAATATAATCCGGACGTTGCTGGTGTGGATGCCACGCAGTGGTGCGCTACTGTAGACATCATTTTACGAGAAAAACCGTTAAGTGACAGCGCTCTTATATAAGCGTTAAGTAAAGCTTTGGAAGGCACAGCGTCGCAGTGGTTATCTCAAATATGTTACCCGGGAATAATTTAGCAACAGTTCCGGCAATTGTTTGAGCAGCGATACGAGACTTCAGAGACGCCAGCCGCTGTCATTTTGAATATTCTTAATAGTCGTCCAAGCAACGGTGAAAGCCTGTCTGTTTTTGCGAGTCGCATTGTGACATCACTGTGCACAAAGTTGCGTAATTTGGATTCTGAACAAATTTTCATCGCCCTGGTTCTTGGGCACATGGCTAATTTCGACCGGCGGTTGCAGCGAATGGTACACACAACGCATGTTAACAATTGACGTGAACTGCAAGCGGAGCTGCAAGTATTCTCAGCGCTAAAAGATCGTCCTAATACAACGAACTGGGAACCAGAGACGAAGCGAGTTAAAACTGCGGAAATCAAATGTTACCAGTGTGGAAAACTAGATCACAAACAGCCAGATTTCGACAACTGGAAAGGAGTGGCGATCAGGGCAGCCCTGTCAAGAAAGGACGAACGTAATGTGCTACAGATGTCAGGAGTCGGGACACATAGCCATTAATTGTCAAAAAAGTATGCAAAACGCTGGATTGGGAGTAAGAACGGAAAAATGAGTGGAGCCATGCGCTATAGTGGAGCCTCAATCGAGTATGCTATAATTCGGGAGCTGAGTGCTCATTAATTAAGCAAAGCGTTTCTAATAAGTCAGTTGATACAGAGAATTAAATAAAAATACTGTAGCTGATAAGTTTCCATTACCGTAAATGTCAGATCAAATAGCTAGACTTATGGGAACTAAATATTTCACTTCTCTCGACATGGCTAGCGATCGGATTTGAATGCACCCTGAATACACTGCTTTTGTTACCAATCTACGAATTTCTTACGATACTTTTTGGATTAAATAAACGCATCTTCAGTGTTTCAGAGAGCTGTATTAAAGCCACTCGGTAGTCTTGTTCATTTGTTTTTAATTGTTTATATGGATGATATATTAAGTGTTTCAGAAACGAAGGAAGAAGCGTACGAACGTATGAAACGTGTAGTAGTAGTGAAGGCAGGATTCTGACAAAATAGAATCACTAGCGGTGTTCCATCAAAGTCAGTTGCTTCTCTGAGACACTTCATTTCGTCAATTCATTTCTGATGAAGCCTTTATATTTTCTCACATATGAAAAAAATAGCTTTGATTGGCAAACACAACATGAACAAATTATCAGTAAAATCATTGAATCATTGAAAATCATTCGCAGTAAAATTATTGACAAATAAGCCAGTTTTGATTATTTTTTATCCTCAACTTCGCATAGAACTGCATACCGACGCCAGCTCTATCGGTTATGGTGCCATCCTTTTGCACTACATAAACTCTAAGCCCCATGTGGTTGAATACTTCAGCAGAGCAACTAGCCCCTGTGAGTCCAGATATACATCAAATAAATTGGAAACGTTGGCTGTCGTGAATGGTGTAAAACATTTTCGTCACTATTTGCATGGGAGAATATTTGTGATTTTTACGACTGTAACTCAATCATATCTTCTCGAAATAAAGTCGAGTTGTCACATAGGATTTATCGTTGGTGGGAGTTTCTACAAACATTTGAATTCGAAGTTGAATACAGGGAAGGTATGGCACAGGTTGACTTTCTATCTAGGTACCCGGTGAATCTAAAGAATAAGTCAGTACCAAATAAAATAGAAGAAAAACGAAATTAGGTCCTAAGTTCAGAGGACCCTTTTTGGTGGTCGAGGTATTGGACGTAGACCGATACGTTTTAAAGTCTACACAGAACAATAGGCGTTACAAGTACCCACACGAAAGTTTGCAAAAGTTACCGAAAGTGCAAATTCCAGAAGATCTTTATGTAAGTTACGAAGAGCAAAGTCAGTTGGAAAAGTCTGGAAAAGTTGGAAAAGAGAGTGTTTGTGAAGCCATGGATTGATTGGCGATGGACGAGAAGTGCGTTAAAAAATGTGTTTAATGAATTCGTGAAGTCATGTGATTGGCGATGGACGAGAGTTGCTTTAGAAATATGTTTGATGAATTCGTGAAGTCATGTGATTGGCGATGGACGAGAGTTGCTATAGAAATATGTTTTATGAATTCGTGAAGCCAAGTGTTGGGCGATGGACGAGTGATGTGTTTGATGAATTCAAGAGCCAAGTTTAAGGCGATGACGAGCGATGTGGTTATCGAATATGTAAAGCCATGTTCTTGGGCGATGGACAATTTAGTTTTTTTGAAATATGTGAAGCCAATGGTTTGGCGAAGAATTTACAAGTTGGCTTGTAAAAGTCTAGTTATGTATTTTTGAATATGAATTAACGATTTGAACTGATTCATGTATAATTTGCAAACGACAAATTGATCTTTTGTTGAAAATATAAATGAAAAAAAATGAAGAAATGGTGTATAAGAGAATATAACAGGGAAATGTTAAAATTTTAATAGTCGAATTGTTAAAAATAGAAGTTAAGTCATGCTAATGAACATTATATGAATTTCAGATTATATGGTTAAGTTTTTTTAAAGCATTCAATAAAAAAAATATTAAGTGGAATGAAATTCAGATGTTATAGATACGAGGACGTGTGTATGTCAGGATGGCCGTGTCGTCGAGAGAGTAGTTACTGAGTGAGGTTTGTCGGTGCTGCCGAACCTTTAAGAGTGAGGGAGACCACTATATAATTTGAGTGAAAAGTTAGAAAGAGGGAAAGGAGAGTGTGAAAGCAGAGTGTAGCTTTCATTCTCAACCTGGCAGGGCAAGCTAACAGAACTGACTGCGTTCTAAGATGGACCTTCCTCCGACACATATATATAAGAATTCTAAGTAAACTTCAAACCGCTAATAATACGCATCTGTATGCATATCTATAAGTTCATAACCGCTTCGCGGACCTTAAGTATACCTGTGATATGGGACCTCCTGCGAGTGATCACTACGTTGTTTTTTAGATAATGATATCGGGCAGCGGAAATTCCCCGCTTGTACCTGCGTTGGGATATTTAGAAATAAGAGTCTAGGCGATATTACTGTTAGCTACCTAAGTTAGGACTTTACTTATAAATCAGTTTGAAATATCAACTCAACAAATTTAGACGTTTGCTTTATTTGCAGCCTCTCTTACACTTGCATTTTTGCATTCCTCTTTGTGCCTCTCCCGTTTACCCGTTGTTATGCCGTCGCGAAAGCTAAACGTCTCTAAGCTTGCTTTCTTCCACACTCTCCTGCACTCACGCTCTCCAACTCTTTCTGTGCAGTTGCACTTTTATCTTATCTGTCGCTTCCTCTTATTAACGTAACAAGAACAGTGGCAAGTCTTTATAATGTCTACTGATATTGTCAGCTTTGCCAAAACCAGTAAAAAGGTCATTCTTCTAGCGATATCACCATCGGCTGCTGGTTGTGCTATAACATTATGCATGCAAAGTGCATTGGGGTTGCCGGACGGACTGTTGATGATGCGAGGAAAAATATCGGCTTGCGTTACTGTTGCGAAGTCTGTCGTGACGCTGAGAGGGAAATGTTGTCTTTTATGCGGCAAACCAGGGGCGGTTTTAAGGAGGTGTTATCAAGTTTTCACAAAACTCATAACATGTTTTTAGCGCTTGTTAACAATTTAAGTGCATTACGCTATTAAATGTGTCTCCAAAGCGCAAAAAAAACAGCAACTGGAGTGCAGCATGGTGACGGATCCCTACAACCCGCGGCGGGCTCTCAGCAACAGCCTCACCCGGCACAGCCCTCGACCTCAGAATTAACTCCCGGAATTCTGAGATCAAATTCGCTATTCGAATGTGCCGTGGGACTGATCGTTCCCCGGGTAAAATCCGCTTCCTCACCTAGGGGATCACAAATTTCGATCCCCCATAGCTCCGCCTTTTGAGCCCCCGAGGGCACTATTGCTGAACTACCGGCCGATAAGTAGTTGCCAAATAACATTAAGCTAAGAAAAGAAACGGCCTGTTGGAATAAATTTTCCTAAGTCCGATCTGACGACTTTGCCCTCTACGTCCTCTAACTCTGTCAAAAAACAACTAAAAACCTCTCTGTCAATTTCCTATCAGAGTGCAAGAGGCTTACGTAGTAAGCGGCATAAATTGTATTCTGATAGACTTGCACTCGCCTCCCATGTAATTGCGTTTACGACTTATCGGCTAGATCGGCATGTCAGGCGCAGGGGTGGGGTCCTCATAGCGGTTAACTCCACTCTCACGTCAGAATTATTAACTTTCGAGAAATACAAGGATATTGAATTCCTTTGTGTAAAGCTATTATTCAATGGTAGCTCTATTTTTATTACATGTTCCTACATTCCTTTCTTGTCGGAACTTCCTATTTTTTGGATTCACCTTTCCGCCATTCGGATGGTTTTAAACAGAATTTCGGACAGGGACCATTTAGTAGTCCTAGGTGATTTTGATATCTCTAAGCTATTTGGTCCCTGAATATCACCTCTAACACACTTTAATCTTTAACACAACATGATTTTATTGCTGGCTTGTTCCGAATTTCTCTTTCTCTAGTGAACCATGTACGAAATTCCTTAGGGCGCTTGCTTGATCTTTTTTTGTCTCTGATCCGGCGAGTCAGTTCAGCGAAGGTTGCGCCGCTGACGCAACCTGAAGATCCTTATCATCCTACTTTCGATGTGACAGTCTACATTGGTGGTGATATGCAGAATATATCTGATCGTCCAGCCAAGAGAGTCTACTCCTTTCGCAAGTCGGACTTCGACAGGCTGAATAATTTTATTAACGATTTTAACTGGTCCGATTTAAAGATGTCCACTGAAATGGCTGTTGCCGTGGATATTTTTTACAATGCCATGAATTCTTTTTTCTCTAAATGTGTTCCGTTATACTATCCCTCAATTTCGAACATGCCCCCTTGGTTTACAAAAGAATTGAGTTGACTAGAAAAAGTAAAGTCAAGGCTGTACGCTAAATTAAAAAAAACCGGTTCTCGCACTGTCCTCTCTAAATATATATCGGCTCGGTCAAACTTTACCGTGCTGAACGTGCAGTGTTACAAAAACTATTTGACTTGTTGTAGGGTCCAATTTTCACAGGATCCTAAACAGTTTTATGATTTTGTTAACACTAAACGTAAGCCATTAAAGCATCCTTCCTCGCTGTCTTTTGAAAATGCAAGCGTAAATGATGATCAGGCAGTTGCCGATCTTTTTGCCTTTTTTAAACAACTTACTCTATTACCACTGATTTTAATCAGACATAATCTTACAATATGCCCAAATCGAACATAATATTCATGCCAAGTTTAAACGAAAGCTCTTTTCTTTTAGATCTTCATCGTGTTAAGCCAGTTTAATTGCCGGGTCCCGACGGAATACCGGGCTGTGTGCTTAGGTATTGTGCCTATGCCCTGTGCTCTCCCATTCTGAAATTGTTTACCTTATCCTTAGAAACCTCGCACTTTTCCCTTATTTGGAGGGAATCATTTGTTATTCCTCTCCACAAAAAAGGGAACAAATCGGTGGCCAACAACTATAGAGGAATCTCTAAGTTATCGGCCATCCCTAAACATTTTGAAAATATTATTACTCCACATTTGCACCACCTTTGTAGATGAGAAATTTCTACATGCCAGCATGGATTTATTAAGCGAAGATCAACAACTACGAACCTTTTGAATCTCACTTCCTACATTATAAGGGGCCATAATAACCTTCAAACAGATTAAATTTATGTAAGGTGAGATATTCTCAACTTAGGATTTTTTTATTAATTAAAGTTTAGTTATTAAAGTAACCATTGAATTTTTGCAAGTATCAAATCTGCAAGTATTTAAATCTGCTATTTGGTTTTCACAATACGGCTTTCTTCTCGATCCCCTCGGCTGGTTGTGTCTCCCCCTGATTCTCTCCCTTCTCATGTCGTTCCTTTTTCCCTACTCCATCGTTCCGCTGCCGTGCTGCTGCTCTTTTGTCGCTTGTCGCTCTGCTGTTGCTCTGCTGGTTTACTCCTATTTCTGCTGCTTCTATTCTGCTGCTCTGCTACTGCTTTACTATTCCTATTCTATCTTACATTTATACTGACTTCAGCAGAGCATTTGATTCTGTTAATCATTCTCTTCTTCTCGATTTAATGGGATTTCCTATTGATCTTCTTAGGTGGATCTCTAGTTATCTGACTGACAGGACGCAAAAAGTTCTCTTTAAAAATTACGTATCTAATGTTCTCAGGCTTACCTCAGGTGTCCCACAAGGGAGCCATTTGGGTCCCTTATTGTTTACATTATTTATTAACGATCTGCCCGAAGTTCTAACTAACTCTAGAGTACTTATGTACGCGGATGATGTTAAGCTTTGTGTGCAATATAAGGACGTCGCTTGTCAGTCTGATTTACAAACAGATCTTGATAACTTCCAAACTTGGTGCCGCGTAAACTTACTAAATTTAAATGGCTCTAAATGCAAGCTTATGACATTCTCCTGTGTCTTACCCAAGGTTGCAACTTACACGCTTAACTGCTGCTCTTTGGAAAGAATTAACTCAGTTGATGACTTGGGCATCCGCCTGGATCCCAAACTTGACTTTATCGATCATATTTCGTGCATGGTAAATAAAGCCAGGAGTATACTGGGATTTATTAAACTGTGGTCGAAAGAATTCAATGACCCATACGTAACTAAAACTTTTTATATTTCTTTAGTTCGTCCTATCTTAGAATATGAATCTTGCGTTTGGAGCCCTCAGTATGGGGTCCACAGTAAACGCATTGAATCGGTTCGAAATAACTTTTTGCTTTTCGCTTTACGTCGCTTAAACTGGGATGCTGAACAGAGATTACCCTCCTATAATAATAGACTTCTCCTAATTAACTTACCCTCCTTAGCCAATCGTAGAATTATGCTAGGCATTACTTTTATTTTTAACCTTTTTCACGGCGACGTGGAAAGTACTGACTTGTTAGGTCAGCTCAATTTCCATGTACGGAGTAGAAATACTAGATTCTATATACCCTTAGTTTTGCGCCATGGCAGAACCTCATTTAAACTGCATGAACCCTTTAGAGTACTGTGTGCAAGTTATAATGATTTGTACTCAATAATTTCACATGTAGATAGTCTTCCTTAACTAAAAACTTTAATCCTAACACACTTAGTATGCATGCAAGCAAACATTCAGGCAGCACGCCGGTAGTTTATTTCCTAGTATTCTTTTCTATATTTTACATCGTGACTACTAATACCTAACCCCAACATGAACGTGCCTGGTTTCATAATGGCCACTTGAGTGTACTGACCGTAGTGCATCAACGTCTATATAAAAAATATAGTCATTCAGATAAAATGCAATGTAAAACCAAAATGTTAAATGGTAGAAAGATTTTATAATATAATATAATTCAATTTTCATAGAATTAGCGAAAGAACGTGCAATGAGAGTCAAGCTGAATTCTGGTTATTAATAAAGTCAACATTTTTGGCTCAGTAACAGAGTCAATTGATTTGTATGTAACTTCCTCTCCATTAAATGATTTTTTTAGGTGATCAGTAATTGAAGCAGCTCTATCATTTCTGGATGTTAAAATGGCTCGTTCTGACAACCAGTCCGATGACTTTTGCAAGATTTCTGAAATATCAGTAAAATTTAAAAGTAAGTTCTTCCAAAGTGCTTACTACAGTACCCAAGCTTGATGACAATTTTACTCTACCCTCAAGAGTCGGATAACCTCCATTTCCCATTTTAAGTACAGTTTGGCAGCTTCATCACCTAGTAAATGGACCATACGCGCATATTTTTTGTAAAAGCCATTTTTTGTGGCCATTTATCTTAAACGATGAAATGTCTCTGGCATATGAAAATTTGAATTTTTCCACTTTAATATTTCCGGCTTGAGTTTTGCGTTGTATATAGGCTAGTACATCTTCCGATGCTAGATCAGGGGCAAGCCTCGAAAGAAATATTGTTTTCGATGGTGGAACTGCTGTAAGGGTCTTACGTAACGTAATGTTACCAACATCGGCCGTAGTTCCGGGCATTGTTGGACCCTGGGTCGGTTTCATTACTTGATTTTGCGAAGCCAATGATTTGGGATCCGCAACGGACACATCGGAAATTGCTGGCTGAGCAGATACCGCTACCCCCGCGTCTGATTCTGATACCAAATCTTTTTTCATTCCTGATCTCAAGCCCATTAGATTTGGTGCTGGGATTAGGAGATGTGGGGTGGGAATATGGCAGGAACTAGGTTGCTGTGGCTCCCACAGTTGCATTCGACCAGCAGCAGACTTTTTGCGTTTCGCCGACTCATTTAATAGCTTCATACTATTAAATTGAGAGTTTAGCGCGGAGAACAGGTCATTCCCTTTGCGAAAAGTGACCATAATCTCGTTAAATCCACTTCTGGTCTGACGCATGAAGGATGATATTTCCTTCTCAACCGGTCGACAGTTCTCACAACAATAACGCAGGCCCTTTTTGCTGGACACTGCGGCAGCTATGCGGCCTGTCACCTCAATGCACTTTGCGTGCACTACCGCATCGCAATGCCAGCAATGGAGACTCGGATGGTCGGCCAAAATATTTTTTTGGCAGTTAACTCCACAGACAATATTTGAGGACATTTTCACAAGCCCGTGATAGAGCAAGAGGATTAGTATGTGAGCGCAAGAAATCACAAGAGCGAGAGAGCTATGAACCGCTTAGCTCCAGCTAAAAGCTAACGACACTCAAGCGGGGGAAAAAACGGGATGAGAAGAAAAAAAGAAAGATACGAAAACCGTCTTAGCACAAATTAAAATGTTTATTAAAACACTAAATTACACAGAAAAGTGCATGCACGCGCGGTAGCAAAAGGTATATATAATTACTGATGGTAGTTAATGAATTTAAAGGAAACCCTGGTGGTTTAAAATCAAAATAAACAAAAATTCGGAGCGCAAAACAAAAACACGACCGTTCGCTAAGAAGTTAAAGCGACTTGATCATAGTAGCCATAGTACAATTATCCCAAGCTCTTCTTATCCCAAGGCTCTTCCTAACCTGAAAAATTGCAAGTGACGCCGTCCAGAGAAGTCTCAACCGTCCCGAAAAGTCTAAAAAGAGGAAGAAGCAGACAGTCGCCGAAAGTTGAAAAGCTGAAGGGAATCCGAGAGAATGAGAAGGCAATAAAGCAAGTACCTCCCAAAATTCCAACTGTAAAAGGAAAACAGCCGTATTATAAAAGATCAATGGCTGATAAAAATAGGAAAATGGATGAAAATGTGAGAAGCTTTGTCGAAGAGATTGGAGAAGGAAATGTGAGAGATACAAAAAACGTGCCAGAACTTGCCGCGACAAGTGGAGTACAAACTGCTGCAGCTGGTGCAGTTAAGGGCATTTCGATCGATGAAAATACAAGAACGCTGAAAGATCTTGTTCAGCTTCTTGCCATTTAGATTGGAGCGGATGAGCAGAATAGTTAGAATAGAATAGATGTTCAGTTACGGCGGAGAGTTTCGCGAAGATCATTCCGGAGTTTGACGGAGAGTCCATACCCGTAAAACATTGGTTTGACAATTTTGAGCTGAATGTGGAGGCCTACGGTCTAAACATAGCAGGCTCGTTCCAAAATGACAAACACGGTGAAGTAGTTTGTAGATTCGAATTATGTTCACCAATACACAGAGATGCGTATGCTTCTAGAGACAGAGTTCAACCGCCAATACGTGTGTAGTGCGGATGTTCATGAACAGGTCCGTGATCGAAGGAAACATAAGCAGGAATCGTTTCATGAGTACTTACTGCAGATGAAGAAGCTCGTTCGGTAATCCGCTATGTTGTGGACGGCCTGAACATGAAAAGTGACTTCAGATACTCAGAGCTTCAGGAGCAATATGAGGTGTTCGAACGTGTGGGCGAGAAGCCGTACAAGCCAAGTGATGGAAAGTGGATGCCGAGAAAGCAGCATGAGTATATCGGCAAGAAGAGTTACTGTTTCAATTGTGGATCCGCAGATCATCTTCGCAAGGATTGCAACGCTGCGGTGAAGTGCTTCAGTGGCAACAAAGAAGGAAACATGTCCAGAGATTGCCCTGGGTCAGCTGCTGGCATCCAGGTTGTACGCAATGGAACTCGCATGAAGAGGGTCAAGATCAACGACGTGCAAGTGGAGTGTTTGGTTGATACGGGAGCCGATGTATCAATTCTAAGGAAGTTTGCCTTCAACAAAATTTCTAATGTCATCTTAGAGAAGTGTGTATCGAAGCTGCGTGGGCTGGGAAAGAAGATCACGTGCCCAGTTGGCTACTTTTTGGCTGATGTTGCAGTAGACTAGGATGTGACGCCACATAAGTTTGTTGTTGTTGAGGATGAGGACATCGAGTATGATGCGCTGTTGGGCTTCGATTTTGTCTCGAAGTTTGACTTTTCCCTGTCGACCAAAGGATTCAAGTTTTCTTCTCAGCCGGGGGAGAAAGCTTGTGAGGAACCGAACCAGATGAGTATTTATAATATAATATAATTAATACAGATGATGAAATCGATGTTCCCCCGCAGTATGCAAAAAAAGTTTTAATGTTGATCAAGAACTACAAGGCAGTGGATTCCGTAGCAGAAGTTCCTGTCAAGCTGCGAATCGTACCGGATGGTGAAATCATTCCATTTCGTCAATATCCGAGTAGGTTGGCGATTGCCGAAAAGAATGATGTCGAAAAGCAGATCGACGAATGGTTAACTGCTGGAATCATACGCCCATCTTCGTCTTACTTTGCTAGCCGCCTTGTGCTAGTGAGCAAAAAGGATGGCACTCGCCGTATTTGCGTCGATTTTCGAAAGCTAAACTCGATGGTGCTGAGAGACTGCTTTCCCGTTCCCGTAATCGACGACGTGCTGGAAAAGCTGCAAAAAGCGAGATTTTTCACTGTGATGGACTTGGAGAACGGTTTCTTTCACGTGGCTATTGAGGAGGATAGCAAGAAATTCACAGCATTCATCACCAAATCCGGACTGTACGAATTCAACAGAACCCCGTTTGGATTTCGGAACTCGCCAGCTGTTTTTATTCGCTACGTTAACCACGTATTCCAAGAGCTGATGAACAAAGATGTACTCGACTTGTATATGGATGATATAATAATTCACGCCATGACTGCAGAGCAATGTTTGGAGAAGATGGCACTCGTTTTCAAAACAGCTGGAGCGTTTGGCTTGAAGATCAAGTGGCGAAAAAGTCACTTCTTACAGAAGAA
>VNJQ01004902.1:0-18650 GCA_008042515.1 Drosophila truncata
ATGAGGAAATCTAACCATGATGGGTGATCTTGAGCGGATTATTTTCTTTATTCCCGTTGTATATATGGGCCTTTACCTGATTGCTTACCGGTGCGGACGGCGTTGGTTTCCATAAGTAAAAATGCGCCACCCAGCAGATGCGGGTGGCGCGATTATGAGGTTAAGCAGACAATATAGCTGGCAGGGTGTGGAACTCACTGAGATGTTCGGATGTTACACACGCACTACGCATTGACCAGACGATCATGCTGTTGTGCTTACGCTTGCTTTATTCTTGGTTTGTCTTCCAAAAAATAGGGCAAAGGTTTTTTGTTGGGTGCATGATCTTGGTCGTAACATAGAGCCGAGAGAATGTTATGAAAACATGGGTGTACTGGGGTGGTGTCGGAGTGCTGAGCCTTGCGGTTATGAGTGCCGCTGGGTGGAAACTTTTGCTGCATCCAGAAGCAGCAGAGTTGCCCATTGCAGCCGGGTTTGGCCCTAGTCCTGATCTTCCCAAACCCAAACATACCTTGTTCCCAACAGTTAATATTGCAACGCCTATGGGGTGGTCGGGCACACAAACACCATCGCCCGCGCAGGGGTTGGCTGTTACAGCTTATGCAAAAAACCTGAACCATCCCCGATGGCTCTATAAGTTACCCAATGGTGACATTCTGGTGGCCGAGAGCAACTCCCCCAAAACGGACGTTAAAAGCGTTAAAAATCGTATTGCTGGGCTTGTAATGGGCAAGGCCGGTGCGGGCGATAGCAGCCCGAACCGGATTATTCTGCTGCGTGATACATCAGGGAGCGGAGCCGCAGATACGCGCACGGTTTTTCTGGATCATCTTTATTCTCCCTTTGGAATGGCGCTTATAGGGAATAATCTGTATGTCGCTAATGCCAATGAGATTTTGCGCTTTCCTTATCACGATGGTGATACGCAGATTAATACACCCGGCACCAAAGTGGTGGATCTACCTGCTGGATATAACCATCATTGGACCAAAAACTTGCTTGCAAGCCCAGATGGCAGCTTTTTGTATGTAACTATCGGATCTAACAGCAATGTTGCTGATAATGGAATGGAGGTTGAAGAGGGGCGGGCACGGATAGACAAGCTTGACCTGTCCACAGGAAAGCTCACTCCATATGCAACCGGATTGCGTAACCCAAATGGCTTGGCCTTTGAGCCAGACAGCGGAGCCCTATGGGTGGCGGTGAATGAGCGGGATGAAATAGGGAGCGATCTTGTGCCCGATTACATTACCGCCGTGAAGGAAGGCGCATTTTATGGCTGGCCTTACAGTTATTACGGCCAGCATGTTGATAGCCGTGTTTCACCTCAGCGTCCGGATCTTGTAGCGCAAGCGGTTGTGCCTGATTATGCTGTTGGTGCGCATACAGCTTCTATTGGTATTGCGTTTTCTCATGATGCCATGCAACTCCCTGACGTATGGCGGCATGGATTGTTTGTGGCGCAACATGGATCTTGGAACCGTAGGCCTAAAAGTGGCTATAAGGTAATCTATGTGCCGTTTGCCGATGGGCGGCCAGCAGGAATGCCTATTGATGTGCTTACGGGCTTTTTGACACCAGATGAATCACATGTGCATGGCCGACCAGTTGGTCTTGCGCTTGATCGTGCAGGCGCGTTGCTGATTGCTGATGATGTTGGCAATGTTGTGTGGCGTGTCATAGGCCAGAACCCGTAATGATAATTGTTTTGAATACCTTTCCTGTTATTCATGATGATAAAATAAATATCACAGTTATGTGATTTTGGTGCCTAACAGATGCGTATGTTTTCAACGTGATGGAAGCATACGCGCTCGGCTATCTATTTGTTTGCCAAGAAGTCTGTATGGCTTGGGCCGACCTTCCTAATGTGGTGGCGATGTATAGTTAATGAATTTACAACAATGTGTGTAAATTTTAGTCAGGCCATAATGATGACGGATAGCAGTGGGATATCTTACCATGTCAGGAAGGTACGGGCGTTGCATGCTGTCGTGTGGCGCACGCGAAATATGATTTAGGGATGATTATGGAAAATCAGGTTCATTCAATTTGGTCGCAATTAAGCGGGCTGTTGCCTGTATTGTTAGGGTATGCAAGCCAGTTTGTTCTGGCATTGATCGTTCTTTTTGTGGGCTGGAAAGTTGTTAACGCTGTAACGCGGGCAATGGGCCGGATGATGACGGCCAGCCATATAGAACCAACATTGCGTGGTTTTTTGCTAAGTGTTGTTGGCCTATTTCTAAAAGCTCTTTTGCTTATCAGCGTAGCTTCTATGGTTGGCATTGCTACAACGTCGTTTGTTGCGGTGTTGGGTGCGGCGGGCTTGGCTGTTGGTATGGCATTGCAAGGCAGTCTTGCAAACTTTGCTGGCGGTGTTTTGATTCTGCTTTTCCGTCCTTTCAAGGTAGGGGATTCCATTACTGCGGGTGGTAGCTCGGGCACAGTGACATCAATCGAAATGTTTCGCACTGTGCTGCTGGATGCAAACCACGAGATTATTTACGTTCCTAATGGAACACTCTCAAACAACATTGTTATTAACAGCTCGGAATCAGATCGGCTTCTGGGCTCGGTCAGTTTGCTGATTGATTACAATGATGATCTCGATAAAGCGCGGACACTATTGCTGGGGCTGACAGAGCAGGATCCGCAGGTTCTGAAAGACCCGGCAGCTTCAGTTTCCTTTTTGCCCAAGCCTGCAAATATTCAAGTTACTCTGGGGTTCTGGTGTGCTCCGGGTGATGTTTCCTCTCTCGTGGCAAAATATTCCGAGGATTCAATCAAGGTGCTTCAGCGGGAAGGTTACCGCTTGGGGGTAACTGCACGAGCTGCCGCGTAATTCAGGGTATTCTTGTTAGGAACTTAATAAGAGCCATCTGCTTAGGCGAAGGGGTAGGCATTGTCCTACCCCTTTCTGATTCTATGGGGTGTTGCGTGTCTTGCGGAGGATCCAGCGGAAACTCATGGGATTACGTACTTGCAATTTATTCTTAGTTGCTAGATAAGGCGCAGGCATATTCCTATGCAGTGAGCCTTGCCATGAGTTTTCGTGTGTTTTGTTTGAATACGCTTTGTGTTTCCAGTTTGCTTGCAGGCATTGCAGAAGGCGTTTTTTTTCCTGGTTATGTGCAGGCAGAAGATATCAAGCCGTCACATAAGCCAGTTCATGCACCTCTTTCGGATACAAAACAGCCGAGTGCAGGCCAGACAAAAAAAACGATACGGGGGCAAAACAAGCAAACAACAGATACAGTTGCAGCCAAGCAAGAAGATCTGGTTGTTAAAGCATCGCGCAGTAACCGTATGTATGTGACGAATGGAGGAGATCTGGGGGTTTTAGGCCATAAAAAGGGCTTAGATGTTCCGTTTAATATACGAAGCTATAATTCCAGCCTTATCTTGAACCAGCAGTCTCAAACGCTTGGTGATGTTTTGCTGAATGATCCAACCGTTCGCACAACTATGGGGTATGGTAATTACGCCCAGCTTTTCCAGATACGTGGTTTTACCCTGTATGGCGATGATATTGCGATTGATGGCTTGTATGGCGTTACACCGCGCCAGCTTGTTTCTCCTCAGCTCTATGATTCAGTGCAGGTTCTTAATGGCGCCAGTGCATTTTTGAACGGTGCGGCGCCGGGCGGTTCTGCCATTGGCGGGAATGTAAATCTTATTCCCAAACGTGCGGCATCTACCGATATCACCCGCGTTACAGGTGATTATACAAGTAGCGGGCAGGGCGGTGGCGCTTTTGATTTAAGCCGTCGGTTTGGTAAAGATCGCGCCTATGGTTTCCGCTTCAATGCCGCTGGCATGGATGGTGAAACACCTATCAAAGGAGAACGGCATGATGACATTGCCCTTGGCGGTTCCTTTGATTGGCATAATGATGATACGCGCATCAATATGAATATGAACTACCAGAAACAGCAGGTTTTTGGTGGGCGTAGCGCCATTATTGTTTCCAGCCTTGCAACAGATATGCCTACACCAAAGGCTACCTCTCCCTCCAAAAACTGGGGGCAGCGCTGGGCTTACACAGATCTCTCTTATCTGTTTGGCACGCTGAATATTGAACATGACTTTGGCGAGCACATTACCACCTACGCAAAGTTTGGTGCCCAAAGTGGAAACGAAATGGGTAATTACGCCACAACCACACTAAGCAATTCTCGTACAGGAGATGGCTCTGTGGGGGCTATGGCGGATGCTTATAATGTTATGAACGAGGCAACGCAGGCTGGGGTGCGTGCCCATGTAAATACAGGTTTTATCAAGCATGAAATCAATGCGGGTGGTTCTGCAATCTGGGAAGAATCAGACGCAGCTTATGCTATGAGTCTGGTAGGGGAGCCCGGGAATATTTATCACCCAACTCAGTTTACGCCCAATGAGACGTTTGCCGGAGGCAATTTGCGCAACCCAGGGCGCGTTTCATGGAACAAACTCTATAGCTTGTTTTTGTCTGATACGATGACATTCTGGCATGACCGTATCGCGTTGACAGGTGGCTTCCGGTATCAGGATATCCTATCAGATTCCTATAATTACGGGAGCGGAAGTCTGCTTTCGCATTATAATGCTTCAGCTTTTTCGCCTGTTATCGGCCTTGTAGTGCACCCGGTTAAGAATGTTGCGTTGTATTTCAACCGTATTCAGGGGCTTTCTGCTGGCACCACTGTTGGTTCTACTTATGTAAATGCAGGGCAAACCTTTGCGCCGTATCAGAGCACGCAGTACGAGGTTGGTGCCAAGTACGACGTGGGGCGTTTTTCTGCCGGTGTCGCATTTTTCCAGACATCCATGCCGTATGGTATGACAGAACCTTACGGAGATACAGGTGAATCTATCTATACCCAAAGCGGCAAGCAGAGAAACCGGGGTATGGAACTGACATTTAATGGAGAAATCCTGCGCGGGTTGCGGTTTAACGGAGGCCTTACGCTGATTGATGCCAAACAGGTACATACAGCCGGAGGTGAATATAATGGCAAGACCGTTATTGGTGTTCCAAACTATACAATTAACGGAAATTTGGAATATGATGTGCCCTTCGTAAAAGGGTTAACGCTTGTTGGCCGTGTTGTTAGTACTGGCAAGCAGCAGTTCAATAACGTCAATTCAGCCCATCTGCCTGCATGGTCTCGGTTTGATCTGGGGGCGCGTTATACCTTCTTGGTCCATAACAAGCCCCTTACGGCACGGTTTGAAGTCGATAACGTTGGAAACCAACGGTATTGGGCTTCTGTTTATCAGAGCGATCTGGTTATGGGGGATCCGCAAACATTTAAGTTTTCTGTAAGTGCTGATCTCTGATAACGGTAGATAAGAAAATAATACCATTTTTTGCCGGATGTTGTTCAATAGACAGTGCAGCATCCGGCTTTATTTATGGGTAAATGCGATTTATTACTGTAGGGGGCATAAACTTTTTCTAATAAAGGAAGCTCCAGAATTTTTAAAAATTTTTTGCAAATAAAAATTATTCAATAGCAGAACTGTTCTGTGATTGCGTGAAACCTTTAGTAAAGGGCGCCGTTCAACATAGTGCGTACTTTGCGGATGTATCTTTTTTCAAGAAATTACCGCTTTCAAAAGGACAATACTCATGAAAAAGACGTACTTTCTTGTTGCGGCTTTGTGTGTTGCTGCGCCAGCGTTTGCAGAATCTTTACCAGAACGAACCGGCATAAATTCTGCAATGGGTATAGCCCCTAAAACGGATGATTTTATTCAAGGTGCTGTATGGAGCGATCTTTTCGAGATTCAATCCAGCCAACAGGCGCTTTCAGAACCTTCTCTTAAAGATTTTGCATCTAAAATGATAGAAGATCATCATAAGACATCAGCAGAACTGAAGCAGATTGTAAGCGATAACAACATAAACAATATGCTTCCGGTTGACGTTGATGAATCAAGCCAAAAAAAGCTTGATACGCTCCACGGCCTGCATGGTGAAAGCTTTGTGCGGCAGTATAGGCAAGACCAGATAACGGCGCATGAAAATGCTCTCTCACTTTTCTAGCGTTATGCAAAAAATGGGGATAATCCTGCCTTGAAAAAGTGGGCCGCAAGCACTGTGCCAACGCTTGAAGAGCATCTGAGACTGGCAAAGAACTTGCCTCAGTAAATTTGTATTTTTATGTGAGTTGTAGAATGCCAGCGTTCTGGCTGGAAATTTCATACCGACGTGATAAGCACCTTGGTATGTCTTTTTCTTCTAGGATAGTGATTGATTTGCAATACATGCGTTCTTGAGCGTATAAGCAGAATTCACTCAGATGAAAGGTCATGAAATGACCTTTTGCTGGCTCTTGCTACCCCCAGCTCTCAGATACGACGCCCATATGGAAGGTGTCCAGAGCATTCACCCTCCATAGGAAACCAAGCCCTGCAGGGGGCTGCGCGCCGTCGAAGAGAGCGAGATATCGTCCGCTTTGATTGTGATCAGCTGTTCAATCAAAGGATATCTCCGTGACGACCGATAGCTGCAAGGTCTTGATGATCTTTCCACTTTTTAATGCCAGTTCGTTCTGGAATTACAAAGAGGCCTGTGATCTGGCTGGGGCGCGCTATCCGGCGGCTCCGCTTGGTTTGATTACGGTTGCAGCGTTGCTTCCCAAACATTGGGAGGTTAAATTGGTGAACCGGAACACCGAGCTTCTGACAGATGAGGATTTCGCTTGGGCCGATATGGTGATGACCGGCGGAATGCTTCCCCAAAGAAATGACGCCCTGCGCATTATAGAAATGTGTCGCACTAGCAATAAGCCAGTGGTGGTTGGTGGGCCGGATGTGACATCCAGCCCAGATTTGTATAGTGCTGCAAATTTTCAGGTGCTGGGTGAAGCTGAAGAAATCATGATTGATTTCATAACAGCTTGGCGAAAGGGGGACACGCAGGGCGTCTTTAAGGCCCCGATGGGGAAAACGGACGTTACAAAAAGCCCTTTGCCGCGTTTTGATCTGTTAAAGCTGGATCAGTATTTGCATGTAGGTATTCAGTTTTCACGTGGATGTCCGTTTAGCTGCGAGTTCTGCGATATTATTGAGCTTTATGGCCGTGTACCGCGAACCAAAACAAACGCCCAGGTTATTGCAGAGCTGGATGCATTGTATGCTCTTGGTTATCGGGGGCATGTGGATTTTGTTGATGATAATCTGATTGGTAACAAAAAAGCGCTTAAGAAGTTCTTGCCGGATTTGAAACTCTGGCAGAATAAAAAGAAATTTCCATTTGAGTTTTCAACCGAAGCATCCATCAACCTTGCAGATGATACGGATTTGCTGCGCAGCCTGGCAGAAACAAATTTCTTTGCTGTATTCATCGGGATTGAAAGCCCGGATACAGATACGCTGGTGATGACGCAGAAAAAACAGAATACTCGGCGCAGCTTGCAAGAAAGTATTACCAAAATTCATGAGGCTGGTATTTTTGTAAACGCTGGCTTTATTGTTGGCTTTGATAGCGAAAAAAGCAGTGTTGCAGCAGGGATGGTAGAATGTATTGAAGATACTTCCATTCCGGTTTGCATGGTTGGGTTACTTTATGCCCTGCCAACAACACAGCTTACGCGCCGCCTGCTAGCCGAGGGGCGCTTGTTTTCTGGGGGCGAGCAGACGCAATCTGGAGATCAGTGCACAGCAGGACTGAATTTTGAAACAAACCGCCCGCGCCGCGATGTATTGAATGATTACAGAACCGTTCTGGCAGAAATTTACAATCCAGTTGCATATTTTGGGCGTGTTCGACGGATGGGCCGGATGCTTAAGCGTGAGCGCGCCCATAAAATGATACGGGGTGATTTGCGCAGTTTTGCACGTTTGCTTTTCCGTATTCACCGTGCTGGCCCAGGAACAGCCAAACAATTCTGGCGTATGATGATTGATTGTGCCCTGCATAACCCAAAGGCAATACCTTATGTGGTTATGACGAGTGCACTTTATTTACATCTCGGCCCATTTTCACGGCAGGTGGTGCGTGAGATTGATAGGGAAATTCAGAATGTAGACGAAGGACGCTGGCATGCTCCACCAGTGCAGGTTTCGCCAACGGCTGCGGCAGCACTTTTGCCTGCATAACTTAAAAGGGTCTTCTCATAAGGCTTGTGGTTAGGTGCACTGTGGATGTGCTTTTTGGAGCATTACGCTGTGTGTTCTGCGGTATCAAACTATTGGGTGTTCTATAGTGGTTCTGTGCACTGCTTTTAAGAAGTAGAACACAGAACGACTTAATATCCTGATAATGTGCAAAATTAAAAATCAGCAGAAAGGGTGGCAGTTACCACAAATGGGGAACCAATAACGTAAGTAGGCTGTGAGCCAGAAAGGCTTTTGCCCGCAAGCACACCATGCTGTGTTTTGGCGTTTGTTGTATAGCCATACATTGAAGACAGATAATGGTTGTCCCCAAGGTTAACGAGGTTCAGCTTGATTTTAGGAGAGACGTGGCCAATTTGCGGCAAGCGCCTGCCAAAGCCAAGGTTGGCCGTAACGTAACCGGGAATACTCTGATCATTCATGAGTGTGGCGTATTGGGCACCAGTATATTGCAGCGTAAAGTTGCCAAACCATTTGCCATCATTATAGGTCAGGCCCAGAGAACCAGAAAATTGTGGAGCACCGACTTCTTGCTTGCCTTTGGTTGCAAGATAATCTCCTGCATAAGCAATATTGTTTCCATTTTTAGTGTGCATATACTGGCCAGATGCGTAAGCGCTTACATTGTGCCAGGGGCGCGTGGCAAGTTCTGCCTGAATACCGTAGGCTTCCAGACCACCGGCGTTGATTAACTGTGAAATTGTTGATGTTGATCCCGGTTGATAGCTTATGGCCGAAACCTGATGGTTCGTTACGTTATAATGAAAGCCTGCAAGGTTAGCCATAAAGAGGCCACTATAGCGATACCCTATTTCTTCTGTAATCATATATTCTGGCTTGTAATCGGACATCGGGAGCGATGTCGCCTTGCCAGTGTTATAGCTGTAGGATGCAAGCTGTGAACTTAACCCTGCAGGAAGGTGGTAACCAGTTGTGCCGTTAACATAGATCTGATGGTTGGGATTGAAGCGGTAATTGATAAGCACCTGAGGGGAGGGAACAAACACATTTTTAATGGATTTGCTTGCCGTTACGCCCGGCAGATCCTGAGTGTATTGGCGGTTTGCCATTACCATTCTAATACCACCATCAATAGTCAGGCGGTCATGCAGGAACGACATTTTATCATCCACAGCAAAGCTATTCAACTGCTGTAAGGCGTTTTCATTATCTTGGTTAATAAGCAGTCCGCCGTTAGCTGTAAGGGGAACACCATTAGAGTTCCAATGCCCACTGCCATTTACAGGATAAAACTTCTGGGTGGCGGCTTCCTGAGCGTAAGAATACCAATAGGTAAAGTTAAGTGTATTGAATTTATGCTTCCAATGTCCGGTAAGGGTTAAACCGGAAGAAATTGTATACCAATCTGAAACTTCAACAGACGTTAATTTGCTAACTGATGGGTCATATCCAGGTAGGTTTTTATAATCGTCAAGATGTGCGTATTTTTCTGCACCAGCATAACCATTGGAGACAGGCACGGTTTCGCCGTAATAATAAGGTCCATGAAATTCAACAGAATAGGCTTGTGCGTCTAAGCTTAACCCATGCCCAAAGCTGAAATGATTTTTTAATGTACCGTAAATAGCCCCAGTATTTTTGCCGTTCAGCCCAACGTAGTGTGTATCACCATTATAATACTGGTTGTTCAGGCCATATTTGGTTCCGTAGGTTTTCCAATTCGCCAAGGATGGATAAAGCCATTCACCTTGTGCGGCATCTGTAAAACCAAAAATAGCTTCTGAATGGCTACCGGGAGCCCAGCTTTTCGTAAGTGCTGCATCTATGTGCCACTTGCGAATGTCACCAGCACCACGCCACAGATCACTGCGGGCATAAGAACCAGAAACAAAGCCCCGCACGCCGGAGTGTCCGATTTCTCCGCTATCGTAGCGGATAAAGTCTTTGTTCGTGCCGTAGGAGCCGCCAGAGGCCGCAACATGCACATTTTGGTGGTCCATCGGGTGGCGTAATGTTGCAGAAACTTCAGCCCCCGTTGCGTTGTAGGTGGGGGAATTAATATCCACCGAGCCCTGCATCACATTCACTTGGCCCATATTCTCACTATCAACGAGAGAAGGGGTATAGGTACTGTATGTAAAGGGGTTGGCTGCTGGCATACCTTCAAGCGTGACACCAATTTCTGCTTGCGCCATCCCGCGAATATGAATGGTGGAAAAGGAGGTTGTAAGAGGCCCTTCACTGGCAGAAACCACGCCAGGCACTGTTTGGATCAGTGATTCGATTGTGGAAGTAGGAGACTGCATCTCGATATAGCTATGGGAAAGTGAGCTTATCGTTTTGGCAGATGTGTGTTTCACCATCATTCCGCCGCCTGCTGTTTTGCGCGAGACGACGTCGACGTTCTCATCCTTGGCTTTCAGCAATTTAGCCGTTTTTTTTGCAGCAANGTTTCGGCAATTTAGCCGTTTTTTTTGCAGCAAGGGGAGCGTGGTTTTTGTGTTTATCCGGGTTGCTGCTCGCTTTGGCTATGGTTGTGGTGTTTTGAGCAAATATACAAACTGTGCTCAGGATCAGGAACTTTTTCATTGCGGTGTCTCATTTTCCCATAAGGCGCCGCAACCTATCTGACTTTTTGTGGGTTTTTGAGAGATATTTAAAAAATTCATTTATATTAAATAGAGTATTCATAAAACATTCACGCATTGTGCGAAAAACGGGGATTCTACATATATGGTAAAATATCGACTGCTTGTGTTTTGCCGCATTTGTATGCCTGCGCACGTGTGCCTGTTGCTTGTGTGAAGAGGGTAGGGAGCAAAACAGATCGACTAAGAAATATATCTAGATATATCTTGACATACGATATATCGGAACATATATCGGAATTATGAAACACAGAAACAAACAAGCAGGCGGTCGTAACCGCCCGGTTTTCTCCCCTGAAGGAACAGCAGGTTCTGGAGGGAAGCATCGCCATCAACATGGTCGGGGTGGAGGCCGACAGGGTGGCCGCAGCAGGCTTTTTGATTATGGCGAAATCCGTTTGCTGGTTCTTAAGTTAATTTCGGAAAAACCAACTTATGGTTATGAACTTATCAAGGATATCGAAGAAAAATTTGGGGGAAGTTATACCCCAAGCCCCGGTGTTATTTATCCAACACTCACTTGGTTGGAAGAAGCAGGATATATTCGCCCATCTGAAGGCGAAAGCCGTAAAAACTACCAGATAACACCAGAGGGTGAGGCGTTTTTGTCTGCCAACCAGGCCGGGTTGGCAGAAATCCTTTCTCGTGCAGCGGCAGCGGAACCCGAAGGAAGGGGTGGGCGTAAGAATATTCCCATGCCTGTAATGCGCGCCATGGAAAACCTGAAAATTGCGTTGCGTCTTCGGTTGCGTAACGGTGGGCTTGACCCAGCGGCAGAAGAAAAAATTGCAGCACTTTTAGATGAAGCTGCACGTGGTATTGGGCAAGTTTAAATCTGTAAGACAATAAGAGGGAAGATAATCATGGATGATAAAATTCAGATAGTTCTCAACCTCTATCATGAACGTATACAGCAAGAACGTCGCCAGCCGCGTATTGAAGCGCCTGGCGGTCGTGATGGGGGGCATGACCAGCGCATGCGTTCCATCGGGCCAGAAACAGGGCAACTGTTGAATATTTTAGCCAAGAGCCTGAAAAATCCAACTATTCTGGAACTCGGCACATCCTTTGGATATTCTGGCATCTGGCTTGCCGAAGCTGCCCGCGTTGCTGACGGTAAGCTGATTACAATGGAACTGCATGATTATAAATCTGCTTATGCTCAGAAAATGGCACAGCAAGCAGGCTTGGCGAATTGGATAGACTTTCGCGTAGGTGATGCCGTGCAGATGATTGATGAGATGGATGAAAAAGTAGATTTTGTTTTTGTTGATCTTTGGAAAGATCTTTATGTGCCTTGCTTAAAGGCGTTTTACCCACGCCTTAACCCCGGTGCAATTATTGTGGCTGATAATATGATCCGGCCCGGTACAGAAGATGTAAAACGCTATGGGCAGGCCATACGCGTATTGCCCGGTATTTCCAGCGTTTTGCTACCTGTCGGGACGGGCATAGAAGTGAGCCGTTTAGAAACAAAATAAAACTTCGAGTAAGCAATAGGATAAATAAATGACAACCCAGAATGTTGTTTCTGGTGCTTGCGATGTGCCAGAAATCCATCGTGTGCGGCATGAATTGCATCGCCGCTCTTTAGAAGTTGTAAAGGTGGAGCGGCTAACACCGCATATGATAAGGATAAGTCTTGCAGGTTCGGATCTAGCGGGTTTTGTAAGTTCCTCTCCGGATGATCATATCAAAATATTCATTCCTGGTTTGGATGGTGCGCCTGTCCGTCGGGATTACACTCCGCGCAAATATAATCCAGCAGCAGGTACGCTGGTGCTGGATTTTGTGAATCACGAAGGTGGACCTGCTGCCGCATGGGCACGGGCTGCAAAGGTTGGTGATCATCTAGATATTGGCGGCCCAAAAGGATCTCAGATTATTTCTGGTAATATCGCGCACTGGTTACTGATTGGGGATGAGACAGCCTTGCCAGCCATTGGCCGTAGGGTGGAGGAGCTTCTCGCTCAAAGCCATGTGACAACAATCGTTGCTGTGCCAGGGCAAGAAGACGAGCAGATATTCGAAACACCTGCACAGCATACAGCGCATTGGGTTCATCGTCCTTTGGATAAAGCTGATGATGCACAAGGTATTGTGTCTGTTCTATCCGGCATGGATATTTCAGAACACACATTTATTTGGATTGGGGCAGAAGCCCGTGTTGCAAAAACAGTGCGCCAATATTTTCTTGAAAAACGCGGTATTGACACACAATGGATCAAGGCATCTGGTTATTGGGTGCAAGGGCAGGCAGATGCATCTGTTAAGGATGTGAGTGCATAATAAAGAGACCAAGACATAATGCAGTAGGTATTGATACTGCATTATGTTACCAGCCGCACAATGGCTGCATGCTTGATCAGAGTATTGTTTCAACGGCTCTGCTTACCATTGTCAGCGACCTTGGTGGCTTGGTATTCAGAGGTCATGGTTGCTGGACAGTGAGACCAAAAATAGCCTTCTTGCTTATGCTGGTGGAGATGGCAGCCTCTCTGCTCAGGAGCAGCTCAAACTAAAGAACTATGTGTTTCCTAGCGCTTTAGAACTGCGGACAGGAAATGGCACGATACGTTTGCATCTTAGGGCGCGGGCCATTCTTGCATCATGATTCATCTGTTCATATACAAAAGCCAAAAACGCTCATTCAATTAGGCTGTTTATGATCTGTATTTCACTGTTGATCAGTAAATTGCGCGAGTAAGAAATTCTATATTTATGGTTAGAAAAATTTATAAGAATTCAAAAGTTTATAAAATAAAATACATTAGTTTATTTTTAATATGCTGGGCGTTTACATAAATCAGCATGTAAACGCCCAGTGTTTTATCCTGTATAGAATAATAACTTGTATTTATTTTATGAGGCCCATTTCTGGATCCGTAATACTATGATTCCCATTGTCGAGATGGCCTGCAAAAACATAAGAAAATTCAGGTTCTTTGGGTGCTGTCAGTGTTAAATTATACCACATGTTGGATTGAGCAAGAGGTATAACCTGCCTGACATTGCCTTGGGCAGGAATGTGCAGGACATGTAAAGCTGCGTGCCCTAGTCTATTGCAGTGGATTTCCAATGTATCATGTCCCATGTTTTTTAGGCAAAGAAGCATGCTTTCCTTGCTCGAAGGCATATATTTACATTCAGCTAAAAGTTTTATGCCATGCTTGCGCCCAGTAAATTTGCGGTAGAAGCCATTGGGTGCGTGAACAGATACATCGTAAAGATTGCTTTCAGATAAACGGCTATCAATATTTACCGTTATGTTATCTCCAGCAGCTACAGCATAGGTGCTGGATCGCATACCGCTTTCTTGCTGGATGTTGTGGGTGTACACATTAAAAGGGGCACCAGATGAAAGGTGCTTGTGTACCTTTGTACCTGCTTGCAGATGCAGGGATATGGTTTGTCCATCTGCGCTTAGGCCGCCATCACAGTACAGTTCATAGGGTAGGGCGCAGGCTGGCCGTGTGCCTGGTTCCTGTTTTACATAGCGCTGTAGTTGGAGGGAATCATTTTTCAGCAGCGTAATGTCTGCTTCTTCGAGAGATTTAAATCCACTGGGCATAGGCCGGTAGCGTGCATCTTCGATAATTTCTAGATGTTTATCTCTTTCAATAAATGGAAGTTGTGGAACCGTGCCATCGTAAGGGCGGAAGCATGATGTTAAATCCCCACTAATGGCACGGCGCCATGGAGAAATATTGGTTTCGGTAACCTTTTTACCAAACTTACCTTCAATAAACTTTTCAAGAAACTGAAGCGTAGAGCTATGCTCGAACAGCTGAGAATTCACCCAGCCTCCACGGCTCCACGGAGATGCAATAATCATGGGAACCCGAAAGCCCAGACCAATGGGGCCACTACGTGCTAATGCAGGAGGCACGCCCATAATTTCTTCATCTTTAGCATAAGTATATTCCAGACCATCAGGCCCTATACTGGCGGAGGATTTGCCTGTTTCCGGGCGTTTAGGGTCTGGTGCCGTGAAGGAGCAGCAATGGTCAAAGTAGCCATCATTTTCATCGTAAGTCATGATGAAAATGGTTTTTTTCCAGATTTCCGGATTTTCGGTAAGAATATCCATAACTTCTGATACAAACCATGCACCATACCAAGGTGAGGCTGGGTGATCAGAAAAATGTTCCGGTGCAGCTAACCATGAAACAGTGGGGAGTTTGCCGTTCTGTACATCCTTGCGGAATTGATACAGGACATCTCCCTTGGGAACATCCATATGGCGTGTAGTGGAGCCATCTGAAAAAGTGAGTGTTTCAAGTGTCCGGTAATTTTTGTCTGCTTTGTTGGTTACAAAAGCGCGTTCAAACAAGCTACGTTCTGCCGAAGTAAGCTGTTCTACTGTTTTTGTAGCAGTATCGCGGCGGCGTTTTAGAACAGCCAGCAAGGCATTGGCTTCAGCTAACTGTTCCTGATGTTTTTCTGAAACAAGCCTTTCTTCGGTCTGAAGTTTTTCAATATGTTTGGAGCAGGCTTTTATACGCTCATCTACCCATTCATGAAATCTGGGGTTTGCAGATGTATTATAATTTTCAAAGCATTCTAAAATATTAAGTGCAAAGTTAGAAAGCCATGCGCGTTCTTTTTCATCCAGACCGCCAACCTGATCGGTTTCATTTTGATATACTTTCCATGAAATGCCAATCTGTTCCAATCTTTCAGGAAAGGTTGTCCATGTTAGGCCAGATTTAAGAATTTCTGGGTTGCGCATATAAACTGTGGAGTCAGTGCTTTGTTTAGTACGCACAGTACCTGTCCAGAACACCAAACGGTTCGGGCAAGTGCTTGTCATCACACCGCAGTAATTTTGGTCACAAACAGTAAAAGCATCTGCTAATGCATAATAAAACGGGAGGTCTTCTCGTGTATAATATCCCATAGTCATGGGGTAGTGTTCGTATTTCTTGTAATGTGACTTTTTGACGTCTACCCATCGATCATGATGCCCGTTGTTCCACGCATCAACCTGGCTTTCTCGTGAATGAGGAATAGAGCCCATCCATGTAATGCGTGTGTCATGAATATTCAGGCGCCAAGGCACGTAGGTTTGCCCTTCTGTGCTGGATTGCACAAATATCGGGTTACCGTTGGGCTGGCGTATGGCGCGAGGGTCGTTAAACCCACGTACACCTTGTAATGTACCATATAAATGATCGAACGAACGGTTTTCCTGCATCAAGATAACAATATGTTCTGCATCCTGATATGTTGTTCCTGGATCTGGGGAAATAGCAAATGCGCGGCTAATGGCAGAAGGCAACATGCCAGCAGAACCCGCAGCCCCGGAAAGGAACGCATATTTCAGAAAATTACGACGTGTCGTCATGTTTCGATCCTGTCAGATACGTAAAAACGTCTAATGAGAGGGAATGGTGTTTTCGTAATGGGCCCAGTGTGTTGCAATTTCTTTTACAACCACACTTCCTGCCTGATACGCAGCATCCAGAGCAGGTGGAAAACCAGAAAAACCAGATTCTTCAGTTTTGGCCTTAAGTAGGTTTGCAGCCGTCTGTCTGGATGGAGGCATGTCGAAATTGCTGCCAGCGCGTAAAACAAGAATACAGTTCATATCAACGCGGCCAGCGCGTGCTTGCAGGGAAAGAGCCTGAAGTATGCCAATTTCTTCTTCTCTGGGTTCATGCCAAAGCAGTTTGCAAGTTTGGTGCATTCATATGCTACCAGATCGGATAGGCGAGAACCCCACAAGCCATGCAAGCCGATAAGCGGTGCCGGTGCTTTAAAAGCGGTTGGCAAGGCCTGTTGTGCGTAACCTGCCAGCGTAAACAGCCGCAGGGCAGGCAACGCAGATAACCGGCAACTCATGAATATCCAAACCCCAGAATCAGAAATATCAATTATTAAAAAATATCTTGCGCGGCTTGCTGCTCTACTGCGCAAGTTTTTGTGTCTGGTTCTGTTTTAGCATTACGCAAGGCAAGGAGTTCCTGGCGAACTTTTGCCATTTTCTGGGTAAAAGCGGGCTGTTCCTGAAGTGTTGCAAACATGGCGCTTCCGTTCATATAGCCAGCTTGCACGTCGCTTTTCCAATGCACGCCACAAACAATACGGCTTTCACCAAATATACGGCCGCGTTGCATGATTTGCGTTGCACGATCAGGCAGAGCGCTGGCAAGAATGGATGCCGTAAGCCAACCCCAGGTTGTATGGCCAGATGGGTAAGCATAGCTATGATCAAGCCCATCTGAATGCGCGGTGCAGATGTCTTTATCTGTTCCAACAAAAGGCCTGCGCCGTTTCCAGAAGTCTTTTTCGTTTGAAACATCTTGCTCTACGGGCTGCGCAAGCGATGTAAGAAGATCGACCAGTGCGGGAAGTTTGGCTGGATCCAGATTAAATCCGGCAGCGCATGAAAAATCCTTGATAACATGGTCTGGGTTCAGGTTGGCGTCATTCTGGGCCAATTTCCAGCGCGCCTTATCTTTCAGCCCCCGCGTTTTTTCAAAAGCCCGTAAGTCTGCCTGTTGTGCAGGTTCTTCAGCCTGCGGAGGAGGCGGCAGAAATGCACGCCCATCAGGTAGGGTAAACTGTTGTGCCTGTGCGGTATATCCAAAGAAGGTATGCGCCAAGGAAAGACTTACGGCATAAAAAACGGCGTTACGAAAACGCATAGTGACTTATTCCCACATCAATCGTCATACTGGCGTATAATTTACCTGCATTTCACATTTATAACTGTGACGATTGCATGAAGATCGTGGAGAGTGGACTTTGTAGATAAAGTGCTAAACAGCAAAAACATAGAAAGGTTAGCGCATGCCACATCATACTTTGGTCGAAAAGTTAGAGCTTGCCTTGCCAGTTATTCAGGCTCCTATGGCTGGCATAAGTAATGCTGAAATGGTTATTGCTGCCAGTAATGCAGGTTTTTTAGGCTCTCTTGGTGCTGGCATGATGTCTCCAGAGGAAATTGAGGCTTCTCTTCACCAGATTAAATCTGAAACAACATCAGCTTTTAACGTTAACCTTTTTATTATTGATCATTTGCCCAGTTATTATCCTGCCCCGCAAGATACTCTGTTTTTGAGTCATGTTTATGAAAGACTGGAATTGGATTTTATATTACCCAATCAATATGCTCCATCATTTCAGGAACAGTTTGAAGTTCTGCTTCACGCCAAACCGCCAGTTGCAAGTTTTACGTTTGGTATTCTCACACAGGAACAGGTTTCCATGCTGCATGCTCAAGGTATTTTTGTATGTGGCACAGCTACAACCAGTGCAGAGGCGCGCGCATGGGCAGACGTTGGGGCAGATGCTGTGTGTGCTCAAGGTATAGAAGCGGGTGGGCACCGCGGAAGTTTTCTCTCTGATGGAGGAAATGGCGTAGGATTGCTTCCTCTTGTCCGGGAAATTGTAAAGGATACCTCAATTCCAGTTATTGCCGCAGGAGGTATCATGGATGGAGAAGGCATAGTAGCAGCTATAAGCTTGGGTGCCGAAGCCGTGCAAATGGGCACAGCATTTTTGGGTTGTTCAGATACAGCGTTGGCCCCAGCGTATAGAAAAGCGCTTGAACAGCATTTGCCAGCCGAAAGCACCGTATTGACGAATGTTTTTTCAGGCAGGTTGGCGCGTGGTATATGTAATCAATTTATTGAAGAATATGGAAGTTCCCAGCCGTTTCCTTATCCTGTCCAGAATGCCTTAACCCAAGCGTTACGTAAGAAGGCCGCGCGAGATGGAAACGCTGAGAATATGTCTTTGTGGGCAGGGCAGGGGCTGAGACTGATACGAAATAACTCTTTCAAAGAAATGGCGCATATTTTGCAGGATGAAATATATTCAGCAGTGGAAAAGGTAAACATAGCTTTATCTGTTGAAATGAGGTGCGGCCGCAGCGGATCATAACGGAAAATGGCAGGCCACTTCATGCCTATCGTGATGGATGGGGCGTAA
>VNJQ01004903.1:0-60771 GCA_008042515.1 Drosophila truncata
TCTGTCCGTCTGTCTGTCCGTCTGTCTGTTTCTACGCAAACTAGTCTCTCAGTTTTAAAGCTATCGACTTGAAACTTTGCACACACCCTTCTTTCCTTTGCACGCAGTATATAAGTCGGAACGGCCGGGATCGGCCGACTATATCCTATAGCTGCCATATAACTGATTGATCGGAAATGGTATAACTTCGGTGTTTTTAGAGTTAGAGAATTCAGATTTTGTACGAATGCTACTGTTGGCAACATAATACGACATACCAAATTTCATAAGGATCGGCCGACTATATCCTATAGCTGCCATATAACTGATTGATCGGAAATGGTATAACTTCGGTGTTTTTAGAGTTAGAGAATTCAGATTTTGTACGAATGCTACTGTTGGCAACATAATACGACATACCAAATTTCATAAGGATCGGCCGACTATATCCTATAGCTGCCATATAACTGATTGATCGGAAATGGTATAACTTCGGTGTTTTTAGAGTTAGAGAATTCAGATTTTGTACGAATGCTACTGTTGGCAACATAATACGACATACCAAATTTCATAAGGATCGGCCGACTATATCCTATAGCTGCCATATAACTGATTGATCGGAAAAGCTATAACTTCGCTGTTACTCAACATATTTTCATCAAACTTTAAATTTGACCACTTAATATTATTCCGGAGTTTTGATTTAAATTTCATGAAAATCGGACGATTATATTCTGATGCTGCCATAGGAACATCACCGAAATAATAGAAAAAATCATAACTCGGTTGTTTCTTAACATATTTTCATCAAATTTGAGATTCGGGCATTTAAAGTTATTTTAGAATATCGTTTTTAATAACATAGCTCAATTGTAATCTGCAAGGGTATATAAACTTCGGTAAGCCGAAGTTAGCTTCCTTTCTTGTTTTTACAATCTGTTTAGTTTTCACCACAAAAACTCAACAACAAACGAAGCTAATGATCAAAATTCCCTGTATTTGGACTTGGGAGTTTTTAGAACCACTTTGTTTACTCTTTTGTATTATGATTACTATTCTTTATAATTTATTTAGTACATAAATTTAGCTAGAACGAATTTAAAGAGCTTGAATCTAAAGTTATATATTATTTATTATCTATTAATACCACTTCCTCTCTCTCTATCTCTCTCTCTCTGCTCCCTTAGGTGATGAATCAGGATGTGAAGAAGGAGAACCCATTGCAGTTCCGTTTCCGCGCCAAATTCTATCCGGAGGACGTGGCCGAGGAGCTGATCCAGGACATTACACTGCGCCTGTTCTATCTGCAGGTGAAGAATGCCATACTGACCGACGAGATCTATTGTCCGCCCGAGACATCCGTCTTGCTGGCCTCGTATGCCGTCCAGGCGCGTCACGGCGACCATAACAAGACCACACACACAGCCGGCTTTCTGGCCAACGATCGCCTGCTGCCGCAGCGTGTCATTGACCAGCACAAGATGTCCAAGGAGGAGTGGGAGCAATCGATTATGACCTGGTGGCAGGAGCATCGCAGCATGCTGCGCGAGGACGCCATGATGGAGTATCTGAAGATTGCCCAGGATCTGGAGATGTATGGTGTTAATTACTTTGAGATCCGCAACAAGAAGGGCACCGATCTGTGGTTGGGCGTCGATGCTCTCGGCCTTAATATCTATGAGCAGGACGATCGGCTGACGCCGAAGATTGGCTTCCCATGGTCCGAGATTCGTAACATTTCCTTTTCGGAGAAGAAGTTCATCATTAAGCCAATCGACAAGAAGGCGCCGGACTTTATGTTCTTTGCCCCGCGCGTTCGCATCAACAAGCGTATCCTGGCCCTCTGCATGGGCAACCATGAGCTCTATATGCGTCGCCGCAAGCCGGACACCATTGACGTACAGCAGATGAAGGCGCAGGCGCGCGAGGAGAAGAATGCCAAACAGCAGGAACGGTGAGTTGTTTGTTATTACTTTGAAATTTGTCTCTTATTTTCTTCAATTTGATATCAATTTTAGCGAGAAGCTGCAGCTGGCGCTGGCCGCTCGCGAACGCGCCGAAAAGAAGCAGCAGGAGTACGAGGATCGGCTGAAGCAGATGCAGGAGGAGATGGAGCGCTCGCAGCGCGATTTGCTCGAGGCCCAGGAAATGATCCGTCGCTTGGAGGAGCAGCTGAAGCAGCTGCAGGCCGCCAAGGATGAACTGGAGCTGCACCAGAAGGAGCTGCAGGGCATGCTGTTGCGTCTCGAGGAGGCCAAGCATCTGGAAGCCACCGAGAAGGCCAAGCTAGAGGAGGAGATTATGGCCAAGCAGATGGAGGTGCAGCGCATCCAGGACGAGGTCAATGCCAAGGATGAGGAGACGAAGCGTCTGCAGGACGAGGTGGAGGAGGCCCGCCGCAAGCAGGTCAGTGTGGTACGATATCGAATGCTATGTTGGTTATATCAAAAAACACACTTGCATTCCATTCGCACTTTATTGTTAATCCAATATCATACATTGATTTCATTAAATATTCCATTGTTAAATATATAATCTAAATAATATGAATATTTCTATACAGGCCGAGGCGGCCGCCGCTCTGCTGGCCGCGTCCACAACGCCGCAGCACCACCATGTGGCCGAGGATGAGAACGAGAACGAGGAGGAGCTGACGAACGGCGATGCCGGCGGTGATGTGTCGCGCGACCTGGATACCGACGAGCATATCAAGGACCCTATCGAGGACAGACGCACGCTGGCCGAGCGCAACGAGCGCTTGCATGATCAGCTCAAGGTGGGTTTTGGACATACAGTTATAGGTTGTGCCTTGAAAATAGTGCTAATAATCTTACAATTTTCAAATATCTTTTTGCAGGCCCTGAAACAGGATCTGGCGCAGTCGCGCGACGAGACGAAAGAGACGGCAAACGACAAGATTCATCGCGAGAATGTGCGCCAGGGAAGGGACAAGTACAAGACGCTCCGCGAAATCCGCAAGGGTAACACAAAGCGTCGCGTCGATCAGTTCGAGAACATGTAAAGATATATGGTCAGATAGATAGAGAGGGCGAGATAAATACGCGAAGCAAGAGAGAGAGAGAGAGAGAGAGGAGGAGCCGAGTCTCCGAAAAGAAAGGAAAGAAAGATATAATAACCACCAACAACAACAACAACAACTTAAATAACAGCCCTCTGCCGTTGTTTTATAAAGATGATAATGATGATGATGATAACGCTGATGATGATGATGAAGAAGAAGAAGCAACAAATATAATTCCGGTCGCTGGCCAAAAGCCTGGCAGTGACCACCTCGTTTTTTGCAACTATTACACGCCCCCCAACCCCCACTTTTCACCTTTTCCTATCCATTCAGAACCAGAAATCAGAAGAACATAAAGCAACATATATATTTACTATATATATTTATATATATATATATACATTTCTCCTTTTCCCAATGGCTTCTCATAGAGAAAATGGAACGAATAGTAATAGAAATCAAAAACCCAACAACAGCTACAACAAAACAAAACAAAACGAAAAGAAAACGTAAACAACTATTTGCATTTTTCCCCCGTTATAATTATTATTTTTATTATATTATATAATTACTATTTTTTTTTAAATTTGTATAATTAAATAAGAGAGAACTTGATTGTTTCTTAAAATTAAAAACAAAAAACTTGAGCGAGAGAGAGAGAGAGCAACAAACAAACAAAAAAGAGAAAAAATAAATATTATATAAAATATTTTTCATCTTTAAATCTATTTTTGTTTTGAAAGAATACAAAAAGGAAAAAAACAAAACAACAAAAACTATTGTGAAAAAAACCAAACAAAAAGTTTTTAAATTAAACAATAAAACTGTAAAAGAAAAAAAAAGAGACACTGCGTTTTAATATTATATTTATAAAAAAAAACTACTAAAAATGTAGTTGTTGTATACATCGATGTTCTTTTAGGCTAACCAGAGGCTGTAATTTGGGATATTTTCAGTAAAATCCATCTATTGCCAGATTTAAATTAACGGAAACAGCCAACAGAAAGCAACATAGGGCTAATTTGCTTGAGTGTGCACTTCGATAGAGTTAAAAAATCAAAGTATAATACGAGATTAATTATATATTTTCTTAAATTTTTACATTATTTAGATTTCAGATTTAAATAACAACGCCAATTTTACATATAAATTTTAGCAGTGCTGGAAAATACATTAACTAAAATAGTCTGGCAACACCAAACTTGTGATATTCGCTTACACTGTATCTGGCAACACTTAAGTGGCTGAATAACACTGATAGTTATCGATTGTAGCTAGTGCACTTTTCAACACATCGAAATTTTAAATATGAAATTGGCGGCTTAATTTAATTTTGAATTCTAAATAAAATAACAATTTAACCAAATATATAATAAATCTCGTTGTATACTTTTGATTGTTCCAGTTTTGGTGCACTTCCAAGTCAATAGTAGCTTATAGTAATTACCTAAAATATATTCCCTTCTCGGATATGTTTTTACTAGCTCTTTATTTATGCAAATATCAAATTGATAACAATAGATACATCAGCTATGTATATGTTTATATGGTATAATATATATATGTATATATTTATTGCTCTATATTATGCTAGCAGGTATCAGATATATCTTGTTATATATGTGAGCTGCTTAGCAAGACAAAAAAAAAAGTGAAATACCAACCAACCGCGCAACTTAAGGTAGGAAAAAAAAAACAAAAAAAAAAGGGATTGGTAAGAAATCCGTTTCGATTCTTTTCTTCGTTGGCTATAAGTATTACATATGTTTAATCGTAGGCTAATTCAGTATTATGCATATAATAAAAACACGATTTCACTCTCTCTCTGAAGGCACATAATTACAGGGGCTGGCGCCTTTTTTCGGTCCGCTTTCGGATCCCCCAACTAGGCCCCCCTTTAAGGTCGGGGCTGGATCTGATGGATATTTGTATATTTATGTATCGTTTTAGAAGGGCAAGCTTCGCTATAGCAAGTGAGTATATAAATTATACATGGTCGATAGCAAAGGGCTTACATAAACAGTTGCCACTGTGGTTTAACTTAGCCTAAATGTTTACACGGTTATATATATATTTTTTAAACCTGGCTGTCGCAGAAATCTCATAGAAAAGAGTCTTAAGAAATATATTTTTTGAATTTTGGAAACATCTTTCAGACTGTTTTTTTTTTTACTAGATTTTAAAGTGTTTAAATGTTTTCTTTTTAATTTTATGAAGTTCTTTAGGATTTCTGCGACGCCCAAAAATCTTTGTTCTGTAGACTTTTGCTTGTTTAGCTTGAATTTCGTTGCACGGTTATTTTTTTAACATAAAGAATCCTTGAATTCTTAAATCCTTCCTCCCTTTTCCTCCTTTTTCCCGTTTCAGTACGGATTCACTGCCGCCAGACCCACTCGTCCGCCGGATCTGGCAAAGACCGGCTCCGCATAGCTGTGCCTGTAGCCCTTGGGCATGCTGGTCAAGGGTTTCCCATTTCCACCAGATGAGGGGGGGCCTTCGCCGCCGGGTCTTGTGGGTGTGGCTGCGGGCGAGGGATACCGATCGAGGCCGCGATTAGAGCCCGCCGATGAGGAGGGGTTCTTTGTCTGCGTCGCAGATGCCTCGACGCTGTGCAAATACTCTCGGGAATGTGCCCTTCCTCCACGCTCTCGATCCCTATCCCGTTCGTGGCGATAGGGATCACGGGAATGCTCCCGATTATAGTCACGATCCCTATCCCTCTCTCGCTCCCTGTCCCGCTGATTCCTCTCCAGGTGTCGCGGCGGTTCGGGCTCCCAGGCATCGCCCCGGGATCGGGGACGCGAACGGTTGGTCTCTCGCTGTTTGGACTTTTCAGAGACCGCAACTGGCACCACTGGCACCGAAAGATCCTCGTCCTCCTCGCTCCATTGCTCGTACGTGCTGGGCGGTTCCATGGAGCCGCGTCGTCGCCTTGATGAGGATCGATAGGGATCACGCAGCGGCGTATCGCGCTCATCCATGTCTACGTTATAGCGGCTAACCGCCGGCCGCTGCTCCATGGCCCGAAACTTGTCCTTGGCATCGTGGAAGCGATCCCGCTGGGCGCTCTGCGAGGGCGGGTTCACAAACTCACGGTCACGCTCTCGGTCACGATCTCGTTCTCGTTCTCGCTCTCGTTCCCTCTCGCGATCTCGGAGTCTCTCCCGTTCGCCCTCGCCCCGATCCCTGGACTTGGCCGTGCTGCTCTCGCCGTAGCGCATGCCCGTGGACTTCATCATCTTCTCCATGCTCTGGATGTAGGGCAGGCTCTCCGCCTCCCTGTACGGATTGCGGTCACGCGAGTGATCCCTTTCGCGCTCTCGCTCGTGATCGCGTCGTCTTTCCCTGTCCACAAGGTCACGTTCGCGGTCGCGGTCGCGATCCCGTTCCCGCTCCCGTTCTCTTTCCCTCTCTGGCATCCTGTCGTGCCGCCGCTCAGTGGTCCTTTGACCCAAATCTGCACCTCTGTGCACTGCTGCGTATTTGTTGTGACCTGCCGCCGCTGGCGCTGAGGAGCCAGAGACGGGCAGAGGACCTCCAGAGGACTCGAAGGGCAAATGATCCTGGGGCTCTACATAGCGGTGGCGATAGCGCTGCGAATCCTCGTTGCCGCCGCCGCCACTGTAGGAGTTCTTAAGCAGCTGCTGCTTCTTGGTGGTGTACTCCATGAACTTTTGCTTGTCGGTGAGGTTCTCCTTGCGATGATGATGCATCATGAGGACGGGGGCCGGCTGCTGTGGCTGCTGGTGCATGGGATGGTGCAGCATCGGCGGTGACTCTCTGCCCGGATCAGAGTCCTCGAAGTCATCGTGTGGCTTACGGTGATCGCGGTCGCGTTCGTGGGAGAGCTTCTTGTTTAGCAGCCGATTGATCTCGTTGTACTTGTCCGTGTCCCGCAGCTTGGCAGGCTGGTGCTGCTGCTGGTGATGATTGCTGGATCCCGAGTGCTGCTGCTGTTCCTGCTGTAGAACCCGATTGAACTTGGCATCGTAGTCGGCTGGACGCATAATAATGGGCTTGATCTCATCCTCGCGACTCCAGGATTTATTTGAAATGGAAGCTGGGGTTTTGGTGCGTTCCCGGTCACGTTCCCGCTCTCGCTCTCGTTCTCGTTCTCGTTCCCGATCACGCTCCCTTTCACGCTCTCGCTCTCTGTCCCTGTCACGCTCCCTTTCCCGCTCCATTTCCCGGTCGCTCTGGCGTGGCTGATACGGTTTGGCGGGCAGATCCCTTAGGTAACTGTCCTCCGGCGGCTGGACAGCGCTCTTCCGCTTCAGCTGGGCATGGGCATGATGGGGCATGGCGATCTGTGAGGGCTTCAAGGCAATCACCGAGTTGTCCGCCTCATTGCTCCAGTGCTCGTCATCTGGAAAGGAATAAATATAATTTATTTTAATATCCAAACTCTCTGTCTCTCTCGAATCAACCTACCGCTGGAGCTGTTGAGCTCCTGTCTCTCGGGACTTGGTGCCAGATCTGAACCAATGCCGGATGAACCCCTGGACGAGACCTGCTTGCCATTATTGGCATTCGTGACAACGCCACCACCGCCGCCGGCTGCTCCTCCTGGCGCTGGATTGGCAGCTCCTCCTGCCGCCGCCGCCGCCAACTGACCCTTGGGCACGCCGCCGACTATCAAAGCATTCCGGCAGCGACGCAGCTCAATGGCCGTCAGGTTGCCCTTGGAACGGTGCACTGTGTCATAGTCGCGCGGCGGCAGCAGCAGCGGCGGACCATTTCCATTGAGCTTGGCCCTCAGCTCGGCGGCCAGGGAATCGAAGAGGTCGCTGTTCTGCTGCGGCGTCAGGGGAGGATGATGCAGCGGCGGATGTGGATGTGGATGTGCCTTGCCGCCGACGCCACCATGCGGCGGGGAACGGGAAACTGGTGAGGATCCACCGGCCAGGCCATGCTCCTCGCTGCACTCGGACTCGCGGGTGCTGTTGCCCGTGTCGCTGCCCAGGCTGTTGCTGAATCGCTTGGGGGATGAGGTGTCGTGGCGGCGTCCTTGGTAGCCACCGCCACCACCTCCGCCGGACTGTTGTGACTGCAATTGATGATGATGTGAGGAGGGTCCACCTCCGCCGCCGCCGCCTCCTCCTCCCAAAGACGAGGATTTTCCATTGGTTTCATGCCGCTTATCGCTGCTGTGATTGTTGTTGCCACTGTTCATGGGAATCGGCGGCAGGATGCCCAGTCTGTAAATAGGATTTGAGGAATAAATGGATTATTTATTGATTTAATTATACATTTTATTTATTATTCAATAAAATCAAGAAACAAATTAAAAACTATATGATTAATATTTTTATAAAGTTCCCTTCTGGTTTACGGCTATATCTCTAAATAAAACCTTTTAAAGTTTTTTTAATTTTTCTCAGAGCGGTTACGATAGATGCGAGATATTTAAATCAATCATAAAATAAAATAAAAGCTGAAAAACCCACCCACACATATGTATTGTGTGTGCAATAAACGAAAGCTAAAAAGGTAAAGAAGCTAGTTCAAACGGTGGCCGCTTGATGGCGTTTAATGTTCTTACGACCCTTTCAAAATATGCTTTAAAATATGTTTTCACAGTGAAGGAGTCATTTTCCTATATAAAACCCTAAATATTCTTAATCAGCATCAACAGGAGAATCGATCTAGCCACGTTCTGAAATTTTAAATGGCAAATAGAACAATTGAAATATCATAACTTGGCCAAAATTACACAATTATAATATAATTATGAATTTTTTAAACTTTGATTTTATCATAAAAATGTACAACAAAATATTGATTTAAATATGCTAATTTTATAGAACAAGAAACATGGATGCATGGATATTTAAACAATTTAAGAAACCTTGATAGTTTTTGACTACTATCCATGTTTTTACAACTTTACAAAATATTTAAAATAAATCATAAAAACCACACTTTTAAGCATACAACTATTTATATTTTATTTCCTTCTCCCACAATCTCAGGCATTGGCAGCCTTTTCATCGTTTATCGATAGTAACTGACAGCGGCAACTTTGAAAACAGAATTTCCGCAAAGCCATCGAGAAGGGCATTTAAGATATTCAGAGTCGAATGTCAGATGTGGGGATGTGGGTGCAGAAGATCACTTGGCTTGGCTACCAGTTCGTGGGAAGTAGAAATTGCCATTACAATTACTTTGGGCCAATGGGAGACCTCTCTTCCCATTACAATCCTTGCCCGTTCCCGTTCCCGTTCCCATCATCATCATCATCATCATCATCATCATGATGCAGTGTTAGTGCCCGAGCGATTATCACGATCGCTCGTCAAGCCAGAGGTATATGTGAGCCCCGGTGAGTGTGTCTAATGGAGTGACTAAGTGGCCTGGCTGCCACTGCAACTGCATCTGCATCTGCAGATCTGCAACAGCTTCCTGCTTGCTGCCCAAGTTGGCGGCGCAATTAATTAAATGTTACATAAGAAAAAGACCCCAAAAAGCACTCGCAAAAATAAGCATTTAGCAAGAAATTTAAAATATTTCCTTATCCTTTGCTTACCTGGTCTCCAGCTCCTCGAATCGCTTCTGGTTGTCCGGACGATTGATGAGTATTTGCAGCTGAAGATGCAGGGCCTCCGCCGTGGACTCGGAATCGCAGCGGTAGGCGTGGACATGGAGCGGACACTTGGTGGCCGGATTGTAGAGCAGCAGGACGCAGGCGACAATGTCGTCCGTCTGCACGGAGCTGGTTATGGCACTGTGTGGAATCAAATGCTTCGACGCCCCCTGGACGATCTTGATGCCCTTGTGGGACACCTGGAGGGTGACCTTTAGTGGCTCCTGTCCGCGTGACCGGTCCACCAGATATGGCAGCACCGAGTTAATCACTCGGGCTCCCCTCAGACCCTTGGCCTCCTCGGCGCCCAGGAACCACACATAGTACGAGGCCTTCTGCACGTCACGGCGCAGGCGCAGCGCCATCTTTGGGCCGGAATTTGCGACACGGAAAGAAAATGCGGGTTTCTTTTTTTTTGGTTTGTAAAATATTATTTTACGTTAATGGCTGGATTTAAATGCACATTGGCGGGGCGAGCATCTGGAAGGAAAGGGATTTATTTAGTTAAATTAGTAATTCAAGGATATTTAATGAAATAACATGGGATATGGGTAAAATAATATCTTATTTAAATGGATATTTTAAGGCTTATAGGTTTTAGTTGGTTCTTTTTTGTTTTTCTTTAACATTTGATTTCTAATATATCTTTATACATTTTTTTAAAGCTCTCGTTTTGTGATTTTTTTGCTTTGTGTATCTCGCAGCACGTCTCTGTGATTATTGCCATAAGACACTCAATTTGTAAAGAACTAATCCTCATTAATATTAATAACATACATTGATACGTTGTGGTTCATATAATTAAGAACGGAGTCAAGGCACAACGATAAATCACATTATTTACATAAACTTGAAAATCTGTTTTGCTGGCTCAGTTTTGAAGTTAATAAATAAAACATGTTTTGCCACAAATTAGGTCTGTTAAAATACTGCTAATTTACTTTAAGTTTTGTAATAAAAACAGTTTTTTGAAAACAGTTGCCAAGGCTAATTAATTATATTTTAACAATGGTAAGAATAATTACTTTAAGTATTAAATAATTAATAATATTTCAAGGAAAAACGGCACAAACTGATATAACTTAATTCTGTTCCCATTCTTTATTACATTTTTCACAGACTTAACAGTAAAACTCCTCCAAAGATTGATCTCCAATCTGAAGACCACAAAACATAATCCCATTAGAAGAGACTTGAAAGCCCACGTAAATGGAGAAAAGATATATATCGGCATTTCGAGTTTTGATTAATGAATCACCGCTTAATGTCAAAGAGGAAGTGCTTCAGCCACAAAAAAAAAATTAAAAAGACGATGGACAATAAACTGGAATGCAAATCGATTGCGGAGGCCAACTGTTCCTCGAGAGCTAGCCACTAACGGAAAACCAGATGGATTCCAAAATGCAATCTCCTCCTCTCGTCATGTGTCATAATTCTGTGAGTGAGAAAACGAGGAAACATGAAACGAGAAACGAGAAATGAAATGAGCCGTGCCGCGCATGGAGCGTGGAGTGAACGAATCAAAACTGGGGCCAAAAAACCGACCAAAATCGAACCGGCCAAACCAGCAAACGGTATTAACCCGTCACACAGGTGCTAGAAGCCATTTATAAGCACAGGAAAAAAAATCAAATAAATTAAGATTTATCTTTTACCTACAAAGATCTGTGGCTCTTATCAAATATCACTTCAAGTTGGGGTGTCACAAAGGGGTTTGCATATTAAAATGATTAATTATTGTACTCCTATTTCATAGACAATTTGTTAAAAATTCAAAATTCTAAATAAAATCGTAGTTTTTTATAATTTATACAAATTAAACCAAATTTTACATTCTAATTTGTATAATTTATGTTATTAAAGTATTGTCCCGCAACGGAAGAAGTTTTAAATAAAATGTTATTCATTTAAAAATGAAATTTTCAAGTTACAAAAATCGTGATCTTTTCCTCAAATAGTAGTTCCTCTATAAAGCCTATAAATAATTTTAAAAAAAAATCTAAAAATATATTTCTCCAATAAAACATGATCTTTAAATGTATAATAATATTTTTAAGCATCCTTTTCGACTTTAATTTCTCGGTGTATCTCAATCTGCGTATGAGATTCTCCCCTAATAAAGCTTATAATCGATGATCTTGCGAGACTTGTTGTTCAACGCGACCAAAAGAATCTTGTTTTTTCAGTTATGCATTCAACCGAACAACAGCTAAGGCTCCGAGAGGAGACAGATAGATATTATTATACAGATACATATAGGTATTTATCAAAGCTATATTGTGTGCCGAACGAATTAACATACGACACAAAAAAGTCACAAATATGTGCGCTGGTGCATGTAGGTGTTTACTGCCAGACAGCGATATTGTTAACCTCAAAACGGATCTAAATATATTTAAGCCGCGAGACTGAATAATAATAATAATAATAATAACAAAAAACCCCAAACCGAATCGAACCGAACCTGACAGAATGCGAAAAACACAGCTGGTTCTCCAGAATGCGATTAAGATATAAGCAGAAGAAGCGCTATAAAAAAACATTTGGCAGTACGTGACTCTAAACATGGCATTCTTCTTGCAATCAAAATAAATTATAAAATAAATTAAAAGGAATTAAAACTTGGCTCTGATATTTGGGAGAAATATTTTGCGAGGTATTTAAAATTTATAATGGCAAGGAAATAACCAAATTTGGGGAAGTGGTTAATTTTCAATTCGTTTCAAGTAATGATATTTGTAATTAATACTGGAAGTCATGGGTTTTTGTTATTTTCATTAGGTGAAACTTGTTTTTAAACATATTTAATAGGTTGGCAAAAGTTAAGTCATCATTTTTGCTGGTATATAATATTTTATACTTAATTCATTATTGTAGAAACTGAATTTTTAGGTTTTATTTGGATTTATTTCGCACAAATATTAATTCCCATGAATATTCTCAAAGAAGTTGTTTTTGTAATTTAGTTAAGTCTTTGGGGACTTTCATTAACCAAAACGTCCATTCTAAAATTAGTAAAAATATGCAAAAGGGGTAAAAACAACGAGTATGGACCCTAGGAACTCCCAGAAGCTTTAAGAAAAGAGCCCAGCAAAAATATTCATTTCCATTTTTCCATTTTATGTGAATGTGATGAAAGAGCCATGTCGGGCGGAGATCTGCTGTGCTGTGTTCGTTCGTATAGCATATATAGTATAGTTGAAGATATTAGCATAAACAATCCGTTTGCTGGTCACCCAAGCAGCAAATAAACAATTTGCAAAGAGATCTTTTGTTATGCCGGATTGTGTGTCTGTCTTTTAGTCTTTCAGTCTTTCAGTCTGTAGTCTGTAGGTTGGATGGTGTCTCATCTCATGTGCATATCTGAACAATCTGATGTGTAGAATCAACTGTCTGCTAAAACACGAGCCCAAGTTTGTATCGTTTTCATATGACTGCTAATGGTAATAAAGATCCAAAAAATGCTTAGCCAAACAAATAGTTTCTAAACACGGAAATGTTTATGTTCATTATTTATATTTATGTTTATAGTTGTTATGTTTATTGTTTATACTTATGTTTATACTTGTAAAGTTTACTCAGGGATCAAATGGAAGTCACTTTGTATATAAACAAAGAACGTTTAATAAATATTTTCCTTTAAACTTTAAAGAGTAGAATTTTGGAAGGAAATTCCATTAGATTTTTATATAATTTGATGAGTATTTATATGAAGAAAATTAAGCAAACAAAGGTTTTATCATTAACTTTTTATATGATTTATTTCTGCAGTATTTAAATTAGAAAACATTTAGTAAATAAGGTATTTATCATACTTTTTTTTATTGCTATTTAAAGTCTTATTCAAAAACAGATTTTCATTGAGATACTGAAGAAATGTTAGGGATTTTTTAATGTACGATATTTGTTTTATATAGTTTTCTTTAATTTTTGGGTAATCTCAGCTGAAATTGATTCAACATTTTGAGTTTAAATAGTTACGAGATATATGGGACTTAATAAAATTTTAATATAATATATTTTCAATTTGCTAAACTATTCCTTAGATAATTACGCTTTGCTTTAGAATGTATTTTTGTATTTATATTATTTGGTTTTAAATTTAAGGCATTTTAAGAATATTGTTATTATCTTTTATGTATTCAATTTTATATTCAGACATTAATTTATGTTGTCTCCTATTATTTTTGGGATATTTAATGTTTTGAATTGAAAAGCAGACAAAATATTTATTAAATAATAAACAGTTATCAAGGCTTGCAAATATTGTAAAATTAATTAATATATTAAATGCTTAAGGTGGATTTTGTATATCTTTTGATTAGATTTATACATTTTTAAAGGCTTCTCTTTAAAGCTCTACAAATCTACGAATTATTTAAGATTTATTTTTCCTTTATACAAACGAACGAAATAAAAAATCTTATAGATGGAAAACATTGTTCTTTGGGCGTTATTTCAGCCGTGTTTTTTATTTTGTCTGTGGGCCGGCAGCCTTTTGGCCTGGCCTTTTTTGGCCATTTATTGGATTCGTGTCTCTGTGGTCCGCCTTTTGTTATTTTGTTTTTCGTCCGCTTAGAAAATGGGTTAAGCGCATTTTCTGCTGATTTTCAGATGCGAATTGGTAACACACACACACACACACACACTCTGAGTCGCACTTTGGCACTTGCACTGTTTATTTGTTTATTTGCTCGCTTGCTTCCTTCCTTCTTTCTCTCCCTCTTTCCTCTTTCTTCTTTCTTCTTTCTCTTCTATGTATTCTTTCTCCGCTCTTGCTCCATTTCCGAGCTGAACTCGATCAATGAACCGTTTAAAGCTCACACAGATACACACAGACACTTGCCAGCGGAGCGTTTAAATTTCTAAAAAAAACTTATTTGATTAACGGTAATGGCCAAGAGAGTCGGCTAACACACACACACACCACTACACACACCTCTCTGTATTGTTGTGGAAAAAAAAAGAGTCAGAGCTCCGCTTCGCTCGGTTTTTCTCGCGTTTCACGCGCGTTTTTAGCCGCAGACAGAGAGACGTCTAAACTCAACGCTTCGACCGCCAGCAATCGACTGACTTGGCTCAGTGCCTCCGAAATCAGAAAACGCTCCGCCGAGTCGCGACTCGAGCTAGCACCCCTCGATCCCCGATCCACCAGCAGCAGCAGCAGCAGCGGCCTGGCCTGGCTTTGGCCTGAAACCCACCAACAACCAACAACCAGCTACCAGCTACCAGCTACCAACAAGCAACCTGGCCAGCCCGAGCCGAGTGCAGCCGAGCCCGAACTTGTTTTTTCGGTTTAGGCCGTCGCGCGGCAAAGAAAGTCAAGTCGCGCGTACGTACATACTCAGCGTACCTACTGCGATATTGTGCACAGTGTGGCAGGGTATTGGATAAAAGGGATTAATTTTCTTAAGAAATTAAATAATATATCAATAATCAATAGAGATATATAAATATTCAATTAGGAATCTAAAAGTCCTGATCCAAAAAAACATGATTATTTTTCAAATTAAAACTTAGCTAAATCACTTTTTTTAAGATCTAATGTATAAAGTTTAGTATACTATCTCGATATGCACAAGAAAATATTGATTTTTGCAAATATTGCTAGGAAAATGTTGCTAGATAGAAGAGCTAAGAACATGTTGCTAAATTAAAGTTGCTAGGAACATGCTGCTAAATTAAAGTTGCTAAAAACATGCTGCTACGTTAAAGATGCTGGGAACATGTTTCTAGATAAAAGTAGCTAAGAACATGTTGCTAAATTAAAGTTGCAAGGAACATGTTGAGCATCACCATAAGATATTGCACTAAACATATACGACTATGGACAGAAAATATTGCTACATATGTTTATTAATAATTTATATCTAACACAAAAACCATAATTTAACGTTGCCATAAATGCATTAAAACAATTTCTGTTTAGCTGTAAAGATGTTTTAACTATAAAAACAAGAAAAACAGATTCGGAAAGCCAAAATTTGTGTTCCCTTGCAGGGTACATAATTTTCAATCAATCATAACTCAGCCAAAAAACCCTTAATTTTAATTTGGAAAACTTTGCTTTGCTAGTTTTTATAAGGTTAATAAATCTGCATATTAAATTAAAGCAATTTCGGTCAATTTTTTTAAATTATTAAATTTAACGATGTAACCCCTTAAACATAGAATGTTAAAAAAATGTAGACGCCTAGATCGATTCATCTGTTGATGCTAATCAAGAATATATATGATTTAAAGGATTGGATCGATGTGTTTTAAGCTTCTGCCTAAAAAAAACAAAATATCCCACAAAGGCATACAAAATTTCCCAAAATTTCCCTAAGCACACTTATCATATTAGTCAGAGCAAAGATATTGAATATGTCTACCAATCATTACCCCCTGTGCCCACTGTGCGGCGCTGTCTTGATTGTGGAGTCTCTTGTGCTGGAATGTGTTGAAATTAAAAGTTGTTGGGTTTTTGGGCGCAGCGTCAACTTTGCGGCCCTGGCCAAAGTGTTGTTGTTATTCTTGTTGCTGCCGCTGCTGCCGACTTCTTTTTTCTGCTTTTGTTTTTGGCTTAGACAGGTGTACGCTGTTGTTGTTGTTGCTGGTGTTGGCGGTGTAGTGCTTGCCACCGGTTGCTGGTGGTTGTTGTGGTGCCGCTTGGTGCTGGTGTTGGTGCTATTGATATAGCATTGAGCACTTTTTGAAAAGCCGTCGTGCATTCTACAAGTTTTCCAACTACCAACAACTCTACCACCACTACTTGGCCAACATTGATTGTGGTTGCAAAAAAAAAGAAAAAAACAAAAAGAAAAAACAAGTAGAAGAAAAAAGACTCGAAAAATAAATGAAAAACTTGGCATTTAAGCTGCGAGTGAAATCTACAGGTAATTCTTTTGCCCATACTGGGCTCTTGATTTTCAAAACGGAAATGCTCAAATTTAGCCAAGGTGTCTACGATACATTTGTGTCCACCATGCTTAGTTGTTTGTTGTTTGGCTTTTGGCCCAGTTCTCGCGACAAAAATAAAATCTACATCCGAGTTGTTGTTTTTGATTATTTCCTTCTTTATATACTGACTGGGTTTATTGAGCGATTGAATGATTGAAGTGCTAATTTTGTATGATTTATTACCCATTAAAACGAAATTTATTTCCCATATATTCCAAGGTTGTGGTGCTTGAGTGTTGGAGTAAATAACAAAAAGTTCTACAACGTCTAGATTATATTCTTGCAAATAAGAATATTTTTGGAATAAAATATTCTCCTTATTTTTGGTATAAAAGATAAATCAAGACAGCAAAAGGTTATAAATTATATTATTTTAAATACAAAAAGTAATAACATTAAAAACACTCCATTAAACTGTTGATTAATATTAAAGCGTATTAAAAAATTATATAATCTTCGGGAAATAATTCCTAAAGTCCCAGTAATTCGATTCCAATTTAATAATCCAATTAATTGAACTCTAAAGTCATAAGTACATATCTTTAGTATCTTTTTGAAGGGAAAATCTCACTCACATCCCGTCTGTGACTCATTTGCGGTTAATCTCTTTCTGTAACAACTTCATAGTTACCCATTTAACCATAATTCCAAGCCGATATCTCATATCTCCCCATCTTCATCTGTAGATTTTCCATTAATTTTCGAAATGAACTCGCCACAAGGTGTGGTTCGTTGAATTTTCGTTTTGTTTCCTTCTAAACCAACCGAGAAAAAAAACCATCAGCATTTCCTCAATTACACGAAGAAATTGCTCCATAAAAATGTTCTTGTAATGCAGTTACCGAGTGATGAGGCATTATTTATATTTACTTATTTTTTTTTTTTTTGGGGAAAAGGGCGAGAGGATCAGGAGTGACCTTTCATGTTTATACTCTTTAGTAATATTCGAGTTATTTTAAAGATTGATCGAGGCCCGATCGTGATAAAATCCAAGTCTTTACATGCCACACAACGCATCGCATTAAAGTGGGCCTTAACACGGTGTAAAGAGACAACAATTTAATGACCTTGCTGGCTGGCATTTTTTTGTTTTGTTTTTTATTTTTTTTTTTTTTTTGCTCGCTGTTCGAGAGGCCCATAAATGCATTTTCGGCACGTTTTCGCAGCGCGGAGATTTCACCAACTTTGGTTTTTTTTTTGGTGGGCCTTGGTGGTGGTGCCTCTCCTCGCTTTTGACAAATCCCTGCTAACCTGCTGACATGAAATGGGCGAAAGAGAGTGGAGGTATCCGCCGAAACAATTGCCAAACGGAATTTCACTTTTCTTCTTCGGCAACGGCGGCGGCAGTGGCGATGGAAAAGCTGAAAACTGAAAACTAAAAAACGAGCAGCACAGAAATTACACATGATACCAGGAGACATGATAATTTGCAATTAAATTCAGCTGGGAACTGGTTGCTTAAATATTTATATATATAAAAAAATACATATATATATTTTTGGGAGAAATCAAAAGATAAATATGGCCAAGGCCAAGGAAGAAGCCAACGCCTCGAGCTCCACTAACTGATTTGTATGGCGGCAAGTGGCTTTCTTTTGGGTGCGACGACACACACGCACACACAACGTTGTTGTGCGGCGGTTTAAGCGCTTTTAATTGAATCGCAATGTGGCGACCAAAGGGGGGCACAGCAGGGATATAGACTCGATCACATACGGAGAGAAATAATACTTAAAAAAAGAAGCTAAATTTTATTTATTTTTAAAGGAATTTTAATAAAGAATTAATTAAATATTGTAAAAGAAGTCAGAATTCTGAAACATAAAGAACGAAGCCAGCTTATCAATATTTAATACATTAAACCCCTCAATCAAATTAAAAACAAATACAATTATTAAAGAGACATTCTTTCTGCAATAATTATTAATTATTTCAGCTAATTATAATTCATTTTTCACCGTGCACCGTGCAGTGGGCAGTGCACAAAGTGTCCAAGCGTCGAGTCGAGTCGAGAAACGCGTTAAACCGCTTTTGATTTTTATATGTGGCCGGTAAAAGTGGGTAATCATCATTAGCGGAGGCAAAACCAATCACTGTGCCAGCTCTGTGCCAAGAAGCCCCCATACACCATACCATACACCATATCCCATCGGATCGGATCCGATCAAGTCCCTCCTCCTCGTCCACTGGCAGATTAGGCCTCGGTGAGAGTGCGACACTCGGACACTCGGTCGGTGGAAATGGAAATAGAAATGGAAATGGAAATGGAAATGAAAATGGAAAGATACTCGCGCACAAATTAAAACATTGACGCCCCAGCCGGGTTATGCCACTCCATCGGATCTTAGTTTTTTTTCGTAGAGAGAGAGCAAGTGAAATTCACCTGACACTTAAGCTTCTAAGCCTCGACTCTGAATTTGTCACCAAAAAACTTTCAATTGGCTTGGCGATCGCCAAGGAAAGTCAATTTCTCCCAGCTCTAATTTGATTAAAGCCAAATTTATATCGTATGGCAAAAGATACAGCCCACATATACCTCCCACAGAAGCGTCCCACAGAAGCCTCACCAAATACAACACAGTTTTTACAGTTTGAGAAGAAGATAATATAAGATTGTTCAAACATAATGATTTAATATTAAAGAAACTGTAAAATGGTCTCAGAACTATTACTCAGGAATTTCTTAGACACTCTATTATTAAAAAATATTAAATTTCCCCGCATTACAATTGATTTTCTTCTAAAAGTCCCTTAAGAAATATAATTTTTTATGTGTAGTATAATATTTTTTTACGCTACGCCCCTTTTTCAAGTCTCTTAAAAACTTTTTCCTGTTTCAGAAGCTAGTTTACGACTACGAGATTGTTCAAAAATAATTATTTAATATTAAAGAAACTGTAAACAGTCTCAGAACTATTACTCAGGAATTTCTTAGACACTCTATTATTAAAAAATATTACATTTTCCAGCATTACAATTGATTTTCTTCTAAAAGTCCCTTAAGAAATATAATTTTTTATATGTAGTATAATATTTTTTTACGCTACGCCCCTTTTTCAAGTCTCTTAAAAACTTTTTCCTGTTTCAGAAGCTAGTTTACGACTACAATAAAACAAGATTGTTCAAAAATAATGATTTAATATTAAAGAAACTGTAAAACGGTCTCAGAACTATTACTTAGGATTTCCTAAGACACTCTATTATTAAAAAATATCAAATTTCCCCGCATTACAATTGATTTTCTTCTAAAAGTCCCTTAAGAAATATTATTTTTTATATGTAGTATAATATTTTTTTACGCTACGCCCCTTTTTCAAGTCTCTTAAAAACTTTTTCCTGCGCTTTTTCTCTCAAATTTGGGCACGTAAAGTGCCTCCGATGGTTATCCTACTTGGCAGCAGCTCCTCAAATGACTTTGAAACACTTTTGCCATGGCCAACAGCAAGTGAAACTCACTCTGGTGCTGCAGAGCTGCTTGGAGCTGCTTGGAGCTGCTTGGAGCTGCTCCTCGAGCCGTCAATTCCGAATCTTCGGAGCCGGTGCCGGTCTTGTCATCGTCGGAGAGGTGAGCCGACAAAAGAAATTTGATCTATTTCACGTGATTAGCGCAATATAAATTGCTTTCGAGGCTGTGAGTCTGCGAGGCTTCGATGCTTGGAAGCTGGAGAAACGGAGAGAAAAGACCAGATGACGGGAAGATTTGCTGGCGGCGATCATTGATTGAAGACCGAAGATTGGGTGAAAACGTATTTTTGGGTGTGTCTGTCATATTCGTAGAACATCAAACCGCACATAAAACTTAAAATCGAAATCGAAATCGAAATCGAAGGCTAAAGTCGAAAATAAAGTAGAGGGCGTGCCACAGCAAGCAGATGAATCAACGGAATAATTCATGGAATTAATTTACTGAGATTGAGAATACATAGTACTATGTATAGAGAGGAATAGTTTAATATAAATCTTTAAATTTATAATTTAAAAAAACCTAAAGTTATATTTCAGACTTTTCTTTCTTGATTAACAAAAAAATTGTCAGTTATTTATAGCAACATTTCCATTAAAAAAAGTGAGCTGTCTTGGCTTGTGCCTTAAATTGTTTCAAGTTTCCTGGAATTCGCCGACACAAAAAGTTCAGCCAAGCCAAAAGTAATGGTTGCTCCACAAAAAAACTTTCAAGAGAAAGAAAGAAGAACCCAGCAGGAAAAAAAAATAAAAGAAATAACAAAACAAGAAATTAAAGGGAATAAAATAAGGCGGGCTAAATTAAGACACGCGCCCGAAAAAGTTCTTGAAGCAAGACAGAAAAATAAGTATCAAGAGCTCCACGGTGCTAGCGGACTGGAGATTCGGAACAGTACGAGTACGAGAGTAATTATATCATTTAATTTCGGTTATGCGGAGAGCAGTTAAGCTATACAGGTGCCCGCATCAAGGTACCGACTTGGCTCCGGATCGTAATTGCAAAGTTACGAAGCGTTAACACCGCGTAAAGATTGTCCAAATTTGATTGGATCGCAGAACTGGAACTGAGACTGAAACTGGGACTGGTAATAGGGTTTCGGGTTTATTTTTAAAGGCCCTCAGTTTGAGTTCCTCCCTCCTTTCTTATGTAAACTGCCCGCATGGGATGTACAAGTATAATAATAAATAAAATCAAATCAAAAGACCTGGTCAAGATAGCGATGCACTTGATTGATGCTTGGCTTTATCGCTCAATTTATCAATATATATTTTTTGAGAGGTGTGGTGGCTTTTGAGGGGATTTGGAGTGAGAGGGAGATCTTAATAAGTTAATATTATTTTGGAGGAATTATAGAGCTGAAGGATATTTAAAAATATATTAATATATATACTAACAAGGTCCTTTTTTCTTTAAGTAAAAAGTGAGAGAATGAGAAATGATATAATACAAATTAATTATAAACAACGATGAGGTTTTTTGCTTACTAACTGAGATATATTTCTTGCCAGTCAAGAAACCTTAACAAATATTCTTTTTGCTGACTGATAAAACCTCTAAACTGTTTTATAAATATTATTAACTGTTTTATTATTATTTTATTATTAATAAAATTGAACTAAAAACTGGCTGCCTGTCTTCCTACATCATATTTTATGTACAATAGTTATTTTGTTCAATAAAATTAATAAATATTAATTAAATTACCTAAAAAAAACAATTTTATATATTTTTTTTATATATTATTTGTTATTTATTATTTCAAGTAAAAGTAAAAGTCGCAGAAATTCGAAATTTTGCCGCCTGCCTCCCATTACTCATCACCAATTTCTATTTATATTAAAAATTATAAAGTGAAAGTGCAGGAACGATCGGTCAGTCACTCGATCGGGGGGCAAAATCAATTACTTGTCAATAACTAAATGCGAACATTTATTTGTTTATTTACCCCGCCCAGGCCCAGGCCAAGGCGACACTCGGGCTGCCTTATTTATCGATTCATTACACACACTTTACACACTTTACACACTTTACACACATTATTTGCCGTGCACTTGTGTTTACTTTTCGTTATTCGTTTGCTTTGACGAATTTGACGCGAGTGTTTGATATAATAAACAACAACAATGGCAGCAGCAATAATAATAATAATTATATTTTTTACTTAATGACAGTGTATAATGTGTAAATAATTGCTGTGCAAAATACACGTCAAATAAGTGTTTGCAAAAAGCATTTCGGCAGCAAAGGGCACTAAAAACTAAATACATATATAACAAAAATAAATAAAAGGTTTATAATTCAGTTTTAAAAATTATATTTAAGGCAATGTTAAAGTGTTTCTTTGTTACATAAATATTTTTATAAATATATTGACATTATGTTATTGTTTTTCTTTTAGATATTTTAAATAGTTTGAATGATTAAGATATTTTTATACGTTTTTTTGTAGGATTATAATTATACAGAATCTTTATATTTATATAAATATAATTATAATAATGTAAAAATTATTGAATGTTTTATATAAAATATATAAATATAAATAGAGATAAAGAGGGAGTCTTCTAAATGGTAGTTCTTAAGCACTCTAACTATTTAGAAGGCGTTTTAACAATTGTAAAAAGTACATTAAAATGATTTTTTGCTTGTAAAAAAATTTAATAATTATTAATACAATTATTTATAATTTTTGTTAGCAATGGATTACTAATAACGACCTGGCAAGATTAGCAAAAGCTACAGACTCAAGCTGCCTGCTAGATCTCTTTGATATCTGCCACATAGTCCGTTCTTTTTTCCAATAAAATTTAAAGAATTCAAATTCGTTTTGATAGAAACAATTATAATACTTATTTATTTATAATTCAAACAATTAAAATAATTAGTTATTCATGTTTATATCCATCTAATTTGATTATAGGCAACTTCACATAGCTTGTAAATAAGCCATCGCATTCCAGCTCGTGCTGGCTCATCATCAACTATATTTAGTCTGACATTTATCTCAATTATAATGCTTTCGCTACTCAATTCGAAATGCTAATGCCAGTGTGAGATCATTAAGAATCTTCAATAATTCATTCCGCCCAGCTAGCCAACCCTTGGTCTCGGAGCTATTGGAGACTATGTAGTATATGAGCCGAGGCAAAACCCGTTTCTGCCAATCGATTTGGCTATAGCCATACCCATCGATCCGATCTGGTCGCCTCCTTCTCCCCTACGTCTACATTACATCATGGCCAATAAGGAAAAAATAAAAAAATACAAAAAAGAGTTAGCAAAACCTAATCAACATGTGAAGCATTGGGCCACTCCGGTCTAGGGTCCACACCGCGTTTCCTGATTGCGTTTGCAGGCTGAGAGCCGGGTGCCTGACAGGTGCTGATTAAGTCGCAGCAGCAGCAGCAGCAGTTGCAATTGCTGTTGCCGCAATTTAAATACCAAGACTTTGTTACTTTTTTTTACATTTTTACTTTATATTTTTTTTTGTTGCCCTGCGCGCTTGCACACGAGTTGCGTTTTGTCATTTTGCTGGGGTTTTCTTTGGGGTGCGTGCGCCATAAATAAGTCGGGAATAAAGTGGGTTCCCGCTTAGCCGCAGAGGCTGTCTCCACCATCTCAACGGGGTTGGCTTATGTAAGTTTTCGGCAGCCAAAAAAAAAACAAAAAAACAAAAAAACAACAAAACACGAAAAACAAAAGACTTAAGACGCGAACTTTTTCTGTCTTCCTGGTTTCTTTGGCTGTTTTTTTTTTGTTGTGTTGTTACTTTGAAACATTTTAGCTCACAGCTGGTGCTTTTTTCATTAGAATCTTGGGTAAGTTAAGGTAAATAAAGCAAAAAATAAAATATAGTTTAAAAAATTCTTTGAAGAAGTTATTTAAATAAGACATTTTTTAAAGAAATTATTTTAAATATGTTTAATTTTATTAAGTTGTCACCAGCAAAAGATAAAAAACAAAAAAAAAGAAAACAGTAAAAGAAACAAAAAAAGCACGAGAAAAACAAAAGACTTAAGAAGCGAACTTTTTTGCATTCCGAATTTCTTTAAACGATTTTCTATAAAACAATATATTTTGTTTATAATTTTTGAACAACCTTAAGATGTTTTATAATTGTTTTTATACAAAAACAAGCTCACTTAAAGATTGATTATAAAATACAATGCACTTCAGAATCAGATTTCTTTAAGTTATAAATGCAAACATTCAAAGGGTTCTTCCATTATTTTTTAAACCAATAAATACCCAGAAAATTATTAAAATACCTCCCTACCTATAAATACCTAGAAAATTATTTAAATACCTTCCTACCTTGAATTATTATTCATGTTTACTGTTCTTTCTCTTGGGTATTTAGAGTATTTGATTCTTCGCCTTTCTCCCGGCTGGTCTATGGTCTATACTTTATTTTTTTTGCTGTAACTGTTGTTGCTCCACGCCATGCGCTGCTTCCACTCATTTCCTATTAATTTATGTTAATTATTTTTAAAAGAAAAAGCCACACCACCAGCCCCGCTCAGAGGGTTTTGGGTTGCTGGGTCTCTGCCCTGCCCCTCCTCTCTTTACGAGTGTGTCTGCTGTGTCTGCTTTTTTCTCCTTTACTTTTTTTTTTTCTCAGCTGGGCACACACAAGTTCACTGACTTGTTGACAATGAATTGACAAAAGCCAGTCCCCAATCCCCAATCCCCTATCCCCATTTCTCCAGCGGCAGTGGCGGTGGAAACCATCGCATCTCCAGCGGCGGCGGCGACAGAAGATAGCGTGGCTCCAAGACGAGGAAGCCGCCGAGTGGGAAGAGAAAAAGTCAGCAGCTCCAACAATGGGGAGATGATACTACAGAATGTTTTGCCAGGCATAAGTACGTTACACACATGGCCCGCTTGGGAGCTCAGCGAGTTTGTGGCAAGAACACTTTGGCAAAAGGTGAAAGAAACTTCCGCAAGAGGGTCAAGACGAGAGTCTTTTCTATATATTTCACCACAGATCAAGAGTTTTTGTTCTAAAAAAATTATATTTATGTAGGAATACATAGAGTTAGAGATATATTTAATATATTTTACTAAACTTTATATTTTCTTTGCTAGAAATTCAACCTGTTTCATCTACTACCTTCGGCACTTGCCTTCATCTCTTCATAAGTCACCAAAAATAAGACGATTTACTGCTCTTCGCACGGACTGAAAGAATATTTGAACAAAAATAGAAAACAAAATAAAAATACATTACTAAAAAAAAAACAACCCGCCGGCGGCATCCACGCAACTAAAAGCATGTATTTAATTTTGTATTCTTGCTTAGAAATTGATGCCGATAATGGTGATGGCGATGATGATGATGGCGGTTATTGGTTAGATGGCTGATGTCATGGCAGGATTTTGAGCCGGTTTTAAATTGTTGCTTCTCCTCTTTTTTTTGTGGGATAATTAAAATATCTTTGCGCTGCTCAAAGATGCGGGAATAAATACAATAAACACAAAGAAATACAACAGATAAAAAGAAAGACCGCAACAAAAGTATTAAATTGAGGTCAGCACTTTAAAAATAAACCAAAAACAAAGTGTGTGTATATGGAATTTAATTAAATATCTAATTATTAAGTGATATATGGCAAAATCTACTCTAGAAGCAAGCAAACAATTATCGCTTTTTATTATTTAAATATTGTTTAACGATTCGCTGCAATCTAAAATTAAAAACAACATATTTGCCGTGTGTTTAGATATTATTTAAATATGTTGTAAGCTTTAAATAGTAAAAATAAACATTAAAGAACTAAAATAACTATATGTAAATTAGAAATTTAAAATTCTGAATAATAAAAGCAATAGAAAGACAAAAAATACATCCATAAATATTGAAAACTGCCAACAAATAACTTATTAACTGTAAAGTTATTATAATATATAAATATTATAAATATTTTGCTTTTAATAGCCTCAGACTTTATTTAAACATTAGGATTTCATAAAGTGCTTGTTGAAACTTCTCGAAATTTGAAAAATCTAGTTATCACGGAAATCCCTGTCATCGTTCCTGTCGTTATTCCTGATGAATAGAAAAAGTTATTCATTCCAAACCCAGTCGTTGAACAAGCAACGTCGCATACAATCAGCTCTCCTTGCTAACAGTAAAAGTTTTTCAAAAGTTCGGTTCGTTTTTTTCATAAACATCAACTTCTATTTTTTCCAAAACAATTTTAAGTAAACTTGTAAAGCAAGTTCAATTCTTTTCAACTCTTCTTCCAACAAAATTTTAAATAACGCCGCGAAGCAAGTCGGATTCTTTATAAACATAAACTTAAAAACTGTTTCTACAAAACTTTAAGTAAGCTTTTTTTTCGGCAAGTCTTTCAGTTCTAATTATTAACATAAGCTTTCTCTTCCAAGATTTTCCTACGAAGAAATTCAAAAGTTAAGCCGCAAATCGCAGCAAATACATGATCCTTGGCCATGTCTTCAGCCAGTACTGATGGGGACCAGTTCCCCAACAGCAGAGGGTCTGCAGACACCGAGCAGCTGGTCTCAGATGATGTGACCCAACAGACTTCTGATCTTTACTTGGAGGACATTTATGCTATCGATTCTCCACCTGCTTATCGCACAGACCTAGCCGTGGCTGAGAGTAAATGTCAAATAGCTGGTGAATGTCCAGACTGCGGACGATGTCTCGCGAAACTATTTGAATCTCTGCCCTTTGAGGTGGACGGCAATCAAATAACCCGAGCGGTCTTTCACGACTACATGCGCAAACGGACCGGCTGCAAGGATCTTAACAACGCCTTCTTGCTGATTACGCCGTGCAAATATCCCAGTCAAGAATCCGATATTCACTTGGTGCACTTTTATCGCAGGGATAATCGCAAACACCAGGGAGTTGCCACGGTCACACAGGAGGAGATGCGCGAGATAGAACGGCATCATGTTCCCGATACCTACTCCATAGTTCGCTGCACAAGACCGCTTCAATTATCTGATGCTATCGGAAATACCCCCATCAAGTGTCAGATTTTTGAAGCTGTTGAGGAAGGTTCGAGAGCAGTGAGAACAGCGTGGTATCGGGGCCAGCATGTGCGACTTTCGATCCGGACGAATGGATCAAAGAAGGTAGTAGTCCCTAAGAGCCGAAAATATTCCGGAATCTTGTGCCTGCGAGAGCCGAAGATTGCGGTCCGTATGCAGCGCCGACTATCGAGTAGTCCGAAGCCAGCAACGAGTCAAGTCCAGCTTCAGTCTAAGGGCACGGTTCTGAAGGCGAAATCAGATGGACATCACATCGATGGAGTCTGCCAGCAACGTTCTAACTTGCCGCGAAGTGCCAGGCAGAAGGCAACCCAAGATGGCGTGACCGGACACACACTTTCGGTGCATTCAAGTCGTCAGAAACTGCCTGATGCCTCCTCCTCCAAAGTCAACTCCGACTCGGCTCGTATACGTTCTACTATCGAGGCAAAACAGAAGCAACTTGTTCCCAAGGCTGAAGAGTCTCTCCAAGTGGCCGCCCAATTGGTTAAACTCTTAACCACCGTTGAGAAGGCTATCAAAGAGCCTCACAAACCTAACGCAGAGCCTCCCCAGAGCAGTCTCGTCGAGTTGCCTCATTCTGACTCGGAGACCTCGTTTTTCGACTGTTCGACCATCTCTGAGGCCACATCAGGTCCTACAGTGCTCCCACGCAGCTTTTCAAGCGCCGCCATCAGCTTCCTGAAGACGAAGTTGCCTTGGCCCAGGGCCAGGAGGGCATTCCCAAGGCTTCGACGCCTGATGGAGCAGATTAACGAACAGGAAAAGCCTGAAGCCGAGCATGTTGTCTGTTTTTTCCACATGGCCCAGGACCTTGACTTTAAGCTATACATTCGCCGCGAGATTGACCGTCCTGGCTATCCTTCAACAAATGGTCGTCGTTTCGTGGTCGAATCCTATGTATTTGATGATCTAAAGGAGTACATAGGTTCGATCTCCCTGCCGGACACTCATCTCCATGCCTTGGCCCGACTCTTCCCAGGGGCTCGGAAGAACTTTCGACTTGTTGATGATGCCTTTGAGCTAACCAACGCGCCAGAGGGACTGACCGAGTGGTTAAAACAAGTTGCGGATATTTTCAATGCTCGCAAATGGTACAACTATCTAGCCGAGCTGATCCTGGACTATACTGGCGATGAGGGAGCCGTATACGAAGTATGATCAGGAAACTATATCCTCATGCATCGATTTGTGGTTCTTAAAAAAAAATGATTTCTGGTTTTCTTAAGCATATTAAAAATTTTCAGCATTTTTAACTGAAAGAAGCCATGGCCCTTGGGCATTAACTTATTTGGCACCCGTTAAAAGCCCAGTGAACAAAATATATGGTTTGTTGGCCAAATCGGAGTCGCTGCTACGTGGGCGAGGCAGCAGGCAGCTCGTGAGAGGTTTACTTGGGTTCAGCTGGGGCTAGCCGGCAATTACAGTTAGTTTGTTGGCCTGGCTTTATGCAAATTGCGTGCATGACAGCGGCTTGGATTGATTGAATGATTGGAAAGGTGTGCGCATGCGCACGCACTCGGTACACTCGAAGAATCGGGCAGGGGGGGGAGTCACTGTCGGCGTCAGCTATTAACCTTGATTTGCGAGCAAGCCAATAAGCGAGACAAAGAAATAATGCGGAGCTTAGAGGAAAATAAATAACGCCAGCTAGCCAGCGGCCAGAGACCGTGCCGAGTCGTGCAAATGAAGTCATTTCAAGTACGCGCCTAGCCGCAATTCAATTTAGGGCAAGAGCTTAACGAAAATTGGTAAATATATATAAATAATGAGTCTAAAATATCCCCATTTCTATGCTCTTCTCTGAACTACATAATATTTATATATATATGTATTTATAAAGTAAGCAAGGTATAAAAACAAGTAAAAAAAATTAGTTAAAAATTAGTTATTGCCTTATATTTTATATTTCAACATGTCATAGTAAAAATTCAGTTATTTAAGTACCAAAAATCGATGCATGGGATTCTCAGTTTACCGATCCTCAGGCATGGGTTTTGAATGAATAACTTTTCTATTCTTCAGGAATATTGACAGGAATAATGACAGAAATTTTCATGATACATCGGTTTCTTAAATCTCGAGAAGTTAAAAAAAAATGTTTATGTAAGGTCTGAAAACCCGAATCTTAAAACCTCCAAGTTTGTGGCATTAAGATTCCCATTTTTTTTATGCAATGTATTTTTATTATCCAATGTATTTATATTATTCAATGTATTTTATTCATTTATTAATTTTAAGATATTAGTTGGTTTTCTTTAGCTCTTGATAAAATATAAACAGATAAAGAGAACAACCTAATTAACTTTATTAAATTTAATAACATTGAAGCTATACATTTAGTCTGCCAACTCGCTTGGCTTTTCTTTATAGTAAACCCTGTAAAAACCTTAGTTTAAAGTGCAGGTTTTTGTTTCGTTTTTTTTTACACCTTTTTTTTAAAGATATTTTCCTTATAAAAATCGATTTAAAGTGGCCTCCAGAGGAGAATACGCCGAATCCCCTTGGATTTCGAAAGTTGATTGGCTTTAAAAGTCGATCCTAGGCCCAGACAACTTTGGCAATCGGCGATTTTTGCCCAGGACTTGCGGTGACAAAAAGAAACTCCACTACAAGCCCCCGGCCGAGCGACACCTTATCCCGCCTGAGGTGCCCCCCGGGCCACCTTCGAACTTGTTGACAAGACAATGAAAAGTGAAATTGTCTCGATAGATATTAGTTTCTATCTTTTTTCTCTCCCCCCCCCATCAGCTACTTTTTTCGGGTATCTGGTTTTTCTCTATTTTCGAGCACGTTTATTTGTTTTTCATATACCATTTGGTGTTGGTGTCTCTCTTTTTTTGTTTTGGCTGAAAGTCAGTCGATTTCGCATGTTGGCATAATCATGCCAAAAATGGCAACAAAAGACCAGCCAAAAAGGAGAAAGGCAGACTCGTCCCGGTCCCACCGGGTCGGGTCTCCCTAACCCGTCCTCTTCCCCCTATATCTCCACCTGCCTGGCACACATCTGAAGGACGTTTGCCCAAAAGGTCAAAAGCTAAGCCATCATCCAGCAGCCGTGTCAGCAAGAAAATGCAAACGAAATACAATTAACAATTAAACATTCAAATGTTTAAGTTGACAGGCAACAACTTTCACCAATGCCAAAGACAGAAAAAGGAGAAGGAGATGGAGAAGCAGTACAAAAAAAGTATCAGAAAAACTCCCATATCATGGAGAGGCATCAAGACATTGTCGTTGCACTCTAAATAAAAATAGAGAGAATCTAGAAAAGGTTTAATAATAATTTTATGTATATTAAAAAGTGAGATATCAGAAAAAAAAAATAAAAATTATGAAAAAATCAAAGTAATATCATAGCTCCATTAAAGATAAATTTATTCAGTTTTCCATACCGTTTTTAACCCAGAATTAAAGTTCTTGAAGTATCCCCAATTTCTTTTTATTAATGTTAAGAAATTTATTTTTTTGGTCTTATTTTTTTTCAGTGCAACGATTCACTCGATGTCAATCAAAAATGCCATCCACATCCACACGGACAGGTATCTCTTTTCATTTGTAGTTAGTTTTTTTGCACAATATCTCCTCCATTGAGAAATGCTGAAGGTTAAAATGCAATTGAATGAAAAGAAATACAAATAATTGAGCAGACATGCGAGGAAAGTTAAAGAGGCTGCTGGCTACACACAATCGAGTTGGGTTCGGGTTCTCTTGAAAGCACAGCACTTGTCGTAAATTTGCCTAATAAATTAGCTTCATTAGTGGGTTTAGTCATCGGAAAGGTAATCACATTTTGGGCCTAATGCCTATGAAAGTGATTTCAATTTTGAGTCCGAATTCAAATTCAGTTGCCAAGTAGGTTTCTATATGTTTAAATATATTTTTTATAAAGGAAAAGTAATAATTAGTAAATTTAGAAGAGTTTTTTTTAAGAGATTTACTTGAAAAATAAACAAAATATATTTAAAAATGCCAAGATTAGTCAGAAATAGCCATAAATATAAGTCTTTATAATTTTTATAAATTGATATCTTGATTTTTTGTTTATTTATCTTGTTTCTAAGCAAACAAATACGCGTTTAATCTATTAATTAATTACCATCTTCAAGGCTTTTGTGGACACTCAAAGTCCATTTAAATGTATCTTTCGCTTTCATTAATTCACATGCAAAGTGCATTGTCTCTTTGGCTGATTTGTGCATTTTAGTTTCGTTTTTTTTTTGTTAAGTTTTTCCTCACATGGGGTTTAAATATGTTTTTTTTTTTTTAATATTCACTTTGTGGACAGACGACAGTTTTTGTGGCGGCTTTCTGGTTCATTAACATTTAGCTTTCTACTGGCGGCAAATTAAAGTCCAAAATATTTGTACGTGATTTTGTATATGGCCTTTTGTTCGGCTCAAAACCAAAATGGAAAAAAAAAACTGTATTGCATTTGTCAAATGTGCATTTGGTGGGAAAGTCAACTGAAGAAAAAGAAAATATTCAAACATGACAATGGCACAATTTATGCAAAATGCATATAAATATTTGTAGTTTCTCTTGTTCCGTCGTGACATTTAAACTATTTACGTTTTGTTCAGTTAGGGAAATGGAAATGTTGCATAACTTATAGTATATAGTTTATTGAAGACTTACCACTATGAAGAAGTAAATAACTCGGGTTTTGGTATTTGAAATATTCAAATGTTTCCACAGGCACCCCCACCGATGGTATCTGCAATAAAAATTGTAATTTGTTAATAACAAACAAACAAAGCTGAGGACAGACACAAATGCCAGACAATCACTCAAATGGCACTCCAAAAAATGTCATAACAAGCCCACAAATGGCAAAGTAAGAAGGAAAAATGTAAAAACCTAAAAAAATGTAAAAAAATGTAAGAAAAAACGTAAGAAAACTTGAAAATAAAAACCAAATGACAGGCAAAGCAAATAAAAAATCAAATTGCAATTGAAATGCCACAGCTAAATGGCAACGACATAAAAGTTTAGACAAAAAAGTGGCAAAAAGTGAGATAACCCGAATACCCTGTCATTAGGGAGTATTTTATATATATAAAGATATATATTATATGCAATTATATGGCAATTAAAGACTATAGCTTAAAATGTATTTTTAAAATATATTTACTTAAAGTCTTTAAATAAATTCTTATAAAATGATAAAGCATTTTGTGATAGTTTAAAATGATCTACAAATATGTCTTGATTTACATAATATAGTTGTGTTATAAATATAATATAAATACAGGTAGAAAAGATCACATAAATGGGAAAAATCAAGTGACAACAAGTGAGCAATAATTAAATTCTACAAAACCGCAGACATCTTGGCTGCTGTGTGACCCACAAAAGGAAAACTAAAACAAAACAACAACAAAAAAAATTCCAAAAAACCAAAAACAAAAATCTTCTGTTAGTTTTTTGGCATTTTTTTTTTGTGTTGAGGTTTTTCTTTCTGGTTTTGCTGGGGATAATTGCGGCATTTTAAAAGAGCTTGCATTGTTTTCCAAGCTGGTGGCGGATTATGCAATCGCAGGCAGCTTCCCCCGTGTGGCCCCCTCACCCCTCACCCCTCACCAAAAACCTCACCTAACCTCATCCACACAGCGGTGGTAAACATGAAAAAACAGTTATCTGTGAAATTGCATCGACAAACGTGATGAACGTTACCCCAATACACATTTTGAGGCTCGCTAGTCGCGAATGGCAAGCCAAAGAGCACACTGCCAGAAAAATTCTAAGCTTGTAATTCAGTTTAAATTCATTAATTTACTAATATTGAAAGCTAGAGGTTTGCTTAGTAAAAAAAACTATGATTATCAGCCTCTGTTTTATATAAAAGAAAATTATAGGAAGTTAAAGAGGTTTTTAGGAACTAAGGCTCTTAAATTCACTTTGGAAATTGTATTTTTTATCTATTTTACTTTATCTTCATCTTTAAAATATTAAATGTAAATATATATCATTAATATTTTTCTAAGATTTCTCTTTGTGCTTTTGCTGAAACATTGTCTCTCCTTATATTTGGCACAGGCTAGCAAGACTTTGCTCTTCCGACTCGACTGCGCCTGGGTGCCTAATTCTCATGTCATGTCCCAGACAATGCCCACCAGTAGTGCCAGTGCCGGTCCCCTCCTGGAAGCAGAGCCCCACAGCATCATCATCATCATCAGCAGCAGCAGCATTATTGTCGTGGTTCTCGGCTCCGTGGGACGATGCGGGAAGATGAGCTCTGCACTTAGCCTGCCTGCCTGTCTGCCTGCCTGCCTGCCCATTTCCCGCCATGGAAACACACCCACAATCCTCGAAGCCGAACCATAATCCGCTTCCATTTTCCGGCCACCGTTGACACAGTCTCTCACACTGAAGACTAGCCCCATATGGTCGATAGAGTTATAGGAGCGAAGGTAGACTTAGCAGTTGGTTAAAGGGGAAACCTACTTTAATGTAAGAACTATCTTGATTTGGTAAAAATTTAGTAGTATATTATCAATTTTCTGGTATCTCGTATTATTAGCTAAAATTGTGATGCCATAGTAATTATATTAAATTGACCAAAAACAGGAAGTTTAGAGGAAATTATTATGTTTGTTATTGTTTTTGTGCCGAGTTAATATGAAGTTAATTATATAAAATTTGTGGAGTTCTATTAATTAATATTAATGGTTTTTGAATGAAGCTTAAAAGCAGGTAAATATATATATTTGTATGTATATTTGCAGCGCTTTAGGGTTCAGTTGTTCTTTTAAAAGTTTTGATTTTAAAATGGAAAATTATGGCAATATTTTTGAAAATATATATTCTATAAAAATAATAAATATAAATATTTTAAATAAAATTAATTTTATATAAATATGTATATATAATATAATATTTCAGAAATAATAACTCAATGCTTCAGACAAGAATTCTAAATAACTGAATTCTAAATAACTTAATTCTAAAGAACTTAATTAGTAGCTAAATATAATAAATACAAAAGAAATTAACTATATTTAATATGTGAGACAAATTATTAAAATTAAGAAAGTTTTCAGAGCAATAAATCTAAGAAGATGTTAAAATAAAAAAATAATTAGGCAATTTAAAGCCTAACTTGCAATTTCGCAAAAGTTACCAATGTAAATATTATTTAAAAAACGTTCCAAAACAATTTTTAAATAATATGTAAATAATATTTATACATTAAAAGTAAAAATTTATAAATAATACTGAAATATTAAGTGTAAATACAACCCATAAAGTAAACCCGTAAAGTAAAATCTCCCCTCTTATGTGTTTGGGAATTTGTGTTAACATTAAAGTTGCCCCTTCTCAGGTAATTACATCTCCGTCAGCAGCGACTAACTAAGAGATATACACACACTAACACACACACACTCACACTCACACACTCGCCACACACACACAAAATTCACAGTTGCAGTTTAATGGGCCTAATGAGCGGTTTGTTCTGAAACAACACCAACAACGACAGCGACAACAATGCGAGCAACTAATTCGCTCAGTTGTTGTTCTTGTTGTTGTTGTTGTTGCTGCTGCTGCTGCTGCGGCTGTGCCACATTTTTAGAGTTTGTAGTTTAATTTTTTTTTTTTTTTTTTGCTTCTCTCTTTACATCACTTGTCTTAGGGGCAAGTTCGTTTCCTAAGTCTTTTGTTTAGCGCGGTGGCGTGGGTAAAAAATAAAACCAAACCAAACCAGACCTAAAAAACCAGCAAAAAATCAACACAACCGATGCCCAAAATACATACAACTGATTTCTATTGCTTGAGCCACGCCCCCATTGAATTAAACCAAAAAAAAAAAAAATAACGCCTCGATATCTGTGTCAGTTCAGTTATATCTCTCTTTTTTTCGTGGTTGCTGCTCCCCCTCCTGATTTTTATTCATCAACGAAACAAACAGAAATTTGTTCATAGAAAAATTATTCGATTATGACACTCGATTACGCCATCTTCGAGTGGGGGAGGGACACAGGCAAAGAAGTGAAATCTTTTACCACCAGCAGCCAGCAGCCATCAGCCAGCAGCCAGCATCCAGCATTCAGTATTCAGTATTCGGTTTTTTTGGTATCAAAATACCGATTTTGACCAAGTCACGCTTTCTTTGAATTTTTGATTTCATCGTTGTGGTTCGGCTAGTTTTTTTTTTCTTCTTCTGTTTGTTGTTAGGCACATTTTTGCACTAATTAAAAGACAAGTGCTAATTTCGATTTTTAACTGAAATTCGTCAAGGGTAGCCACTGGTAGTCGTCGGTCGACTGTAGACACTAATTTGGTTGAGTAATTTGACGACGGGGCGAGCGAGAGTCGTGCTCGTAAATAAATTAGTCAGCGTTGCAACGTTAACAAAAAGGCAGTTGTAACTTTAAATAAAATATTTAAATAGCTTTAATAATTTCAGAATAATGAATATCTTATATACCTTACACTTTTATTATATTTGTTTTTTCCATCTGAATACTGAAATTAACACAAAAAAGGTTTCCAAATGAATAATATTAATTTTTCGGTATTTAGTTATGATCGATTTTCTCATTAATTTGTAGTCTAATTTATAACTTTGGCTTCATTAAAATAAAATTAACTTTTGGCTTATGTAATTTGTTTTGTTTTTGCCTTAAATGCAAAGGAAATTGAAAGCCCCGCGCCTTTTCCGTTTACTTAAACAATAAACAAGTTGCTCGTGATTACAATCAGTGCAGTTAAAGTTAAAGTGGAGTAACAGAAATCAGAAAAAACACCACCAAATGGACGACCTTTTGCGGATGCAAAACTGCAAGTCTACGCCATTCGGTTGGACTTTCGTTTGGCTTCGCATTTGCCGATATTATTTGGTTAGTTTTTTTCTTCTATATTTTTTTATTTTATTTTCAGTTTTATTTACAACGTCTGAGGCTAGGCTATCTGTAAGCAAATTGATTTGGCCAGCACATGCGACGACGAGGTTCGTTAGTCCACAATCCCGCGGTCCACCTCTGTCCGTCCGTCTGTCCGTCTGCCCACTTTTTATTGCTAGGCATAAAGTTGGGCGAAAATCAAAAGGAAACGATCCGCGGCAGATACAAATTAAGCAAAAAAGTCGTTGGACGATTACGTGGCTCTGGAAAAACAGTCGGGAGTGGGGGGGGGGGAGGTACGATGAAGACAGGTTGCATCACCGTCATTATAATCGAAGACCCACAAAAGACAATGGGTCTCGACACCTCTTTTTGCCTCCGTTTTATATATATCTATATATATATATTTTTTTTTTCTTCTGTATTTCTGCCACCACTGAGAGGGTTGCACGCCCAAATGGGAAACGCCTGAATGGAGCCATGTGATAGCCATGAGCTTGCTTGCTTGCTGCCTGGAACCCGAACCCGACAAGTCGATTGACTGACTGACTGACTGAGTGGATCCGTGGAGACTCGACTCTCGGATACTCGGAGACTCGAGTGTGTAGTCAAGTGATGACTGGGACCTGGGATCGGTTTGGTTTGGTTTGGTTTGGTTTGGATTTGCTTGACTTGCCTGACTTTGCCGCCACTGGTGCTGCCTACTCCGATTGTTGGGATTGCAATTAAGGTTTTGCCGCCGCGCTCCGGTGCATATCATATCATATCATACGCCATGTAGCTATGCACTTTATGAAGACGAAAAAATTATGGCAAAAATGCTAACAACGGCAAGACGACGCTGAAAATACCCTTTGGGTATTCATTTAAATAAATTGAAGAAATTTAAATAAACAGTAAGCTAATAAAAGCCATAGAAATCTAGTCTCACAGCTGATCCTAACTTGGGATCAAAAATCAATATATTTATACTAAAACGATATACTTTACAATATTTATATGTAGTAAAATAATATTATAATTATATAATAAAAGCCATAGAAATCTAGTCTCGCAGCAGATCCTAACTAGGAATCAATAAATCAATATATTTATACTTTAACGATATACTTTACAATATTTATATGTGATAAAATAATATTATAATTATATATTAGAAAGAGCGCCTAAACTTAGTTGAAATATTTATAAATAATCTACAAAACAGACAAATAAATATAATAAAAATTGTTAAAGTATCAAATACATTTTTCAATAGTATCAATAGTTGTAAACACAAAATTGTAAGGTTTTAATATAATTTTAAATGCAATAATTTGTTTAATATTACAAGAGGTTTCCTTATGAAACTCATGTTTTTGTCAAACACTTTTTGGGTGATTTTCCAAACTCCTGACTGCTGACTTGCTATGCAAATAAAAAGGAAACACGTCAAGCTCAGGGACAGGTTAGCAAACATTTTTATGGTTCCCAGAAACGCTTCCTTATTTCGTGCAGCGAAACAACCTCTGTAAGGGCAGTAAAAAAAAAAGAAAAAAAAAAAACAAAAGGGGAAGTGCTGGTAATCGATAGCCGAGTGGCAGGTATCCATGTCCCACCAGATACCCTCTCCCACCGCCGTGTGTAATGCCATAATTGTCTGGCATTAGTCGCTGCATTCAACCGCAGACACATTTGCTTCGATTGCCGCCTTGAAGAAACCCGCCACCCGCCGCCCGCCACCCGCCCCGAAAGCCCCTCCCAGAGCCCCCATCGATCTGCGCACAGTGCGTGTCGTCCGTTCAACGCTTTGGTTATTATGTCACACTTTTGCTTTTCGCTTCCTGATGATCCACGATGATCCGTGATTATCAGCAGCCCCAAAACCCAGGCAAGGCAGCATTTGATTCGTGTGGTCAATAATTGAGAAATAATCGCGCACCCTAATCAGCCATTTTTCCTATTCACTCACGAAGATCTCAAATTAATTTAAAAGGGGGGAAGATTGAATCTCTGAATAAATCTCATGGGAAAGTGGAATTCTTGAGGGCCAACTTTCCATTAAATGGAAAATAATTATATCAAATTTATGAGGAATTTCAGAGCATTGCTGTGTGAAGATTAAAAGTTTTAACTTAAATAAAATACAAATAAGACACCCGCTTTAACCTTTGCCATGTTTAATCATATTTCAACAACAACTCTACAACAACTCTGGCTAAAATGCAATTTTGAAAGTAAATAAAAAATGCTTGGTCTGTGGGATTTGGCAATATTTCTCATTACTTCAAGATAAATCCCCTTGCTGAAATGCTTAATTGCGCCTGGTGCGTTGGGTAATTTGTCAAGAGCTCTGATGTGGTGTTTTCCCACATCTTTCGTTTGCTAAAAAAAAAACAAATATGTTTATATATAAGAAAAGACATAAGATGATCAGTGATTATCGTTGTAATGTCTAGACATTTATATCTTTCATAGCAACTTTTGGAGAGGCCCCACGCGCATATTTCGCCACTTATTCCACTTATTTATCGAGCTTGTTTCCATTTGTCTTCTTTTTTACATTACATTTTCGTAGATCTGCCTTTCCTTCAGAGATGATTGTACCTTAAATCTCAACGAGTTCGACCTTCGTGACAAAAAAAAAAACAAAAGAAACAAAAACAAAATAATAATAATAATAAAAATAATATTCGACTGTGCACCCTTCGGAAGGCATTGAAAGGTTTCGCCTTGGAAATGCATTCGAGACGGGAAATGATTTTAATGTTTCCAAGTTTATTTTGTCGTTATCCATAAACATTGTATTTGTTTTTGTTTTTTTTTCTGGCGTTTTTCTGGGAATTTTTCCCTGGGCCAAGGCAACAACACCGACAACTGGTTCTATAAATCAAGTTGAAATCAATGATGATCATTATATTCCTTTAAAAATAATTTAAACTTTTCTATAAAATATAGAGGAAGTTGTGATCAGAAATTGATCAGAAAAAAATCAATTTTCAAACTGAATAATAAATAAATAACATTTAAAAAGTTAAACAAATAGTTTAGATTCTAAAAAGATGGCCAGAAATTGTTTAGTATTTGTTACATAAAGAATAATATTAAATTTGTTCTCATTAAACTTAAGAACTTAAGCAAAATGGGGCTCCCCAATACCTTAAAAATTTGTTGAAGTTCCTTAAAGAATTCCTGCTTATTTGAACTAATGAAATTTATAGCTTATTTTAATTAAAATTGTGAATACATACATAATTCAAAAGAAGAGCTATCTTTATGCAATTAACAAACTTATTGCTATTAATTTATAACAAAATAAATACCGGAAAAATTGAACCAAAAATTCCTCAATAAATTGAAGTTACTTTGTGTTTGCTTTCGGTATCAGTTTCCTATTTGTTGTGTGTGCCTTGTGTCTATTTGTTGGCCACTCACAATTAGTCGGCACTTGTTGTGATAAATAAATAATGAACAAAATAATAATAAAAAAAAAAAACAACGAAAACGCTACGAAAATACACTAATCACGTTTATTAAATACTCAACTACATGAATCATAACGCTCTTGGCTTGTTGTATATATTTGTTTTTATATTTTGAACAAATTTTCCATAGATTTCGAATGGCGGAAGTAGGAAATTGCGGCATGGAAAACGCTGCCAAAATTTGAAAACATGACAATTATAAATGTTTTTTTTTTTGTTGTGGCTTTTATATAGAGCATGCCGAATGCAAAATCAAACCCAAGGAAAAAAAGATACTTATAAACACACAAAAAAAATACAAAACAAAACAAAACCTAGCCCCGTCAGTGGGTCATTGATAAACCGATCGATCGAATAGCTAAGAGCAGGCCATCGACAATAAGTCAAAGTTATATGTATGCTCAGATCTGGCCAGGCCACGAAATTGTTGTAGTAGTTTGTAGTACAAGTCGATCGCATCGAGGGTCAGTTTTGAATAGAACAAACTTTGAATAGAATAAATTATTTTCGGGTAAAATTTACAAAATACAAAAACTTGGAGCCTAGCAAAATGGAAAACTTAATTCAGGAGACGACGGCTGGGGAGAATTTCCTCACGGAGATACCAATATTCACCTCGCTAAGCTGCTACTTTATGCTCCTGCTGCTCGTCGTGGGCGGCCTCTTCGTCTATATCACCGAGCACAATTGGGATGACAATACGACGATCCAGCGGAGATTTGTCAGCGTTGCCATGGTGATGCTCCTGACAGCCTTCCTGTTACACGCATCCCCCTACATACCGAAATATATGGGCAAAGGCTTGAGGGGATTGTGGGAAGTGGTCCCATTATCCTATCTCTTCACCTCGCTCATATTCCTGGGACCCATTCTGGTGAATCTGCAAAATGGCTTGCTGAATATCTGAGAAGAAGAATAGAGTCTCCAAACAGAGGGTATAATTCCTATTATTTTAAATTAATTGTATCTATGGAAAATTGTCATAGTCGCATGCACATCAATTATTAAACGTGGAATAACATTGGTAATAAGCACAAATTCTTCTCTACAAATTAACCTGACCTGAAGGTCATCTTTGGGTTTTCATTTTGATGATGAATAATGGTAATACTTCTGTCTGACTGACGCTGACGAAGCTTGCACTACTTACAAATGGCCACCCAGTTGCATTTGGATTGTGGGATTTATTCTGGCATCTGCCGAAGTGGAGCAAGCTCAGTCGGTAAACTATTGTGGGAAAATTATGATTGTTTTGGCTGAAAATAAGCATACATACATATATGATGTGCATGGAGAAACCGAGATGTGACCGACCGAAAGTAATGCCTCGAGCCAGGGAAAGGCAATGGAGAATCATACAAAGTAAAGTATGTCTTTGGGGTAAGGAAAAGAAAATAATGCATTTGCATTTTGAAGAAAACTATGTTAATTACAAGAAGTCTCGTCTAAATATAGGTATTTGAATTAACTATAATCAATTATTTTAAATTATTTAAGTACATTTAAGAGGTATGTAAAACCCAAAATGTAGGATAGTAAATAGTAAAAAATTCTGTAGGAATATCTACACCGTTTTGACTAAATAAAAGTATGATAATAATAATGTGGCAAAATATTTAAATATTTAAACCATTTTCACTTTAAATTCAAATGAAAATGAATTCATCGCTTCGCTTCATTCAAGAACAATTTCAGTTTAAATTCAAATGAAAATGAATTCATCGCTCATGAGCGTGGGTCAAAATTTTTCCCGTTTCACGTATATTTGTGCTACACTTAATGTCGACTTTAGTGTTTGTCCAAAATCTTCAAAGTAAAACACAGGCAAGTCCAGTTAATGCTGTGAACCTTGTGCCTTAATTAAGCTTTAATGCCGTCCACTTTCAGTTTCGGTTTCTCAGTCCCAAAAAAAAAAATAATAATAATAATAACAAAAACCTAACGAAGGCGTCAGTGTCTGTCTTTCTTGTATTTTTATTTACGTTTTCTGTGAGCTTTTTTTGTTTTGGGTGTGTTTCACTTTTGTTTTCATTAAATAGCTGAGATTTCAATGTTGTTGTTGTTGTTGTTGTTGCGACAATTGAAAGTGTTGTCAATTTTTGCGACTCGCCGGCGACAACCACGACTTTTCACTTTCCCGAAAAATAAACAAAAAGAGCGCCCCGCCGGCGTCCAGTTTTGGGTTCAGATTTCCGTCATGATTGTCATGCGACATTAATCTCTGTCTCGTTACTGGACTTGTATCGTTATTACGATTATTATTTCGCATTGTCTTTTGTATTTTCTGCTCTTTTTTCTGTATTTTTTGTATAATATAGTACCCAGTTTGGCGGTCAGTCGCTCGACAGCTAGGGCGAACCAGTTGACCCCCGGACAAGCAGGACAGGACGGTCCGTCTTTTGATGGGATTTTCGCCCGGCGTCGTTTTCATTTTCATTTTGCCCAGCGAAACGAGTTTGAAACTTCAAAAATTAACAGAAAAACGTGTACCTTTTTGAATCGTTTAATGCCACAAAAAATAAGCTCGAGGGGTAAGCTAAATTAATGAATAAAAATCTGGCTGCTATATCGGTGGGCTGCACCGAGTTGGGGAATTTTTATCATTGAATTTCTGGGAAATTTCTAAATTAAGGATCACTGAAAATAAAGATATAGGTGTTGTATGGTGATTTGATCCGTAGTTTGATTCTTTAATGTTGCCATTAAACAGTTTTTTGGTCAAAATTTTAAACTGTCTTAAAGAACAGATGGAGCTTAAACTATTAATATTGAATAATAATCAATAAAATAAATATAGGAGATAAAAAAATATAAATACAAACAAAAAAGATATACAAGATATACAACGTCTATATAAAATATAAAATTTATAAATAAAACTTAAATTCCTCGAAAAATTGTAGTCTAGTCTATATTTAACGATAGATCAGACTTCTTCGCTGGTTAGAAATGATAAAATTATGTTTATACTATAAATAAATCCCAAATAAAAGTATTTATCTCTAAATCAAGGCTTTTACATCTTCTCTATCTTATAATATATTATATGATATGATATTATATGATTGCATAAATCTAAAAAAAAAAAGGTGACCACAACCAAACAAGTCCAATGTCTAATCCTTATCCCCATCTTAACCCCACTTCATCACTTTCATTTCCCCTTTTCGGGGCAATGTTTTTCCTTTTTCCCCTCCGTTTTTTTTTTTTGCTTTAAAACTTATAAAAAATCATTTATTTTTATATGGCACATAAATATATATAATTAATTGCACAATTGCTCATAATATTCAATTTCTGAATTTCGAATTGGCAAATAAATTAAACAGGCTTATGACAGGACGCATTTGTTTATGCGGTTTATTTTTAACTTTATTTTTGTTGTTGTTGTTGTTGTTGTTCATGTTACTGGAAGACGCCGCTGGCATCGAAAACCAAAAATTATTGCAAATGAAAAACAGATTTTTGTGGCCTGCCCATATATTATATTTTTCGGGATTTTTTTTGTTTTTCACCTCAACTTTGTTGTTGTTTTTTTTTATTGGTTTTTAGCGTTCATCATTAGAAAGTGAATTACTCACTCACGTGTGTGTAGTTGTTGTTGTTGTTGTTGTTGTGGGAGCTGGTGGTGTTGGAGTTGTAGCAGTTGTTGTTGATTTTTGTTGTTGTTGTTGCTGTGTCTGCCTGATCAGCATCGCCTTTCTCTTAACCAGAGAGCAAGACACCGTCCAAACTAGCCAGAAATGCTGAAAAAATCGCAGTTCAAATCGATTTGAAGCGGCTTAAAGCAACGCCAACGACTTTGGAAACACTGAACGAAATATATTACCCCAAAATTGTATATAAAAACTACAATTCACAAAATAAAAACGAAAACTCTAGAAAGCACATTTGCAAATGCATTCTTTTAAATCAGTGTGACTGCACACGCATTACTATAAAATACCAGACAAAACAACTCAATATAAAAATAAGCTCTAGCTAATACCATTTTAATAGTTAAAAATCTTTTCTTTTTTGCAGTGAAAAATAAAAGAGGAGTTGGTGGTGTCTTTACCGAGAGAAAACGGTCGGGGGAGAGAGAGAGAGAGTCGTCTGGCTTGGCCAGCGGCTACGGTAGCAATGGACAATTTATGAGAGGCACCTGAGCACGTACCTGTCCTCCTGCCTGCGAGCATTTTTATGGCCAATACCTTTTGGTTTTTGCTCCTTCCCGGGGCCTCCAAAATAAATTAAATGCAAATTAACAATCGATTGTCGGCGCGAAACATAAATAAAAGTGAAAAGGGGGCGACTGGTTGCAGTTGTTGTTAGTGGGAAAGGAGTTTAACGCCATGGGTGGCGGACTTTTGAAGACATTTTTTATAAAGAAATATATTTAAATAAATATTTGTATATAATCTTGAATATTAATATAATTAAGAGGTTCCCTAAAATAATTTTAGTATTGTAAATAAAAATATCCTTATTTAAAAAAGATAACTTTATGAAAGTTTTTTTGTTTTTAGATACATATTTCGTATAATGTAATGTGTCCTCTGAGAACGTTTTTTTTTATAGAAACCCTATATATTATATTCCTGGCAAACTTCCCCCCCAAAAAAACGGTCATCTTTCTGTCTTGTTTTATTTAAAAGCTGTCAATGCCTCCTCTGCCTCACAAACTGGTTGGGGGGTTTTCTTTTTCGTTATCATTTGGATGAGTTATAGGTGAAAATTGTCGCGAAAGTCGTGAGTTATGAATTGGCTGCCGTTGCCACTGCCACCGTTGTGTGTGTGTGTGTGTGTAATGTTCAGGGGGGGCACAAGTTGGCGAAGAAACCCGCGCCGTGAAGGTCAAGAAACTTGAAATCGCCACGACTCACGCTCTATGCTGTTCGGCATTTGCTGGCATTTAATTAATTAAAGTAAATCACATTTTGGCCTGCACAGCGCCGCCGCGGCGGCGCACTGGCAGACATCATTAATCATTGAGAAATTAGCGCACATTTCCGTTCACCTTCAATAAATTAGATTCGTTATGAAAGCAAACAGAAACAGAAACTAAAACTGAAACTGAAACAGAAACAGACACTGAAAGCCCTTAAAAAAACCCAAGCAGAAAATTCCAAAAACTCATCATCTACTAGCTGCGAAGGAGGTCAAGCTCCAAGTGTTTTTCCTAATGAAAATCTAAATGGAGGAAGTCTTATTTATAGGAGGAATAATAAATAAATAATTATATATCTAATTATATATATATATAACTAGTAATCCTTGTCATTAAAACGAAACAAGCAATAAAAAACGTTTATTGAGACCTGGTAACCCAAGTTTTAGTGTTAGGGTAACCCTAAAATCAGAGCTGTTGTGAAGGAGGCTGATACCAGAAAGTCTCGTGATAAATATCGCCATTAGAAATCGTAATAATAATAATAATAGGCGTTCAGTACTATAAGAAATATTTTATATAATTATTTATTATATCATTCTTAAAAAATTAAGCCAAATAATAAATACAAATTCATTTTGTTGACAATTGTTTTTACAAGACTTGTGCATACGTATAGAGAATATCCTAAATAATTAACTATTCGATGATACTGTTTTTAATGTTATATTTTTTATAGAAATATGAATGCATTACTATTAAAAACATATTATATTTCGTTGATTTGTTATGCTGTTGATGTTATTTTGTAATTTGTATGTATTTTATTTTCTTTACATAACTCCAACTGGCTGGTCTACTCCTCCGTGTTTGAATAGTTGCAAAAACCCCGTGATTTGTGTCTGATAATGTTGTACACCTGTTGAACAAAACAGGTGCTGATCGTTTATATGATGAATTTGCATATGTTGTCAGCTGCAGGCAGCTTAATGTGCAACCAGGGGTGTTGTTTCGCAAAAGACAACAAAAATGCAAAAATACTGAACATATTTTCATTGATTTAAGATTAAAGTGGGAGGGGAGTTGATATGAATACAGGTTATTTGTTTAGATTTATAATAATAGTAATAGAAGTTATACCACATGCTAAAGTATACAATTTATTATTTTAAATACTCCTTTTTTTTATTGAAATCATAAATACCACAATGTCGGATCAAAGCAAGCTACTTGTTTAACGTCAATAGAAACGTCACGAAATCGTTGACTTGCACTTTCATTCTTGTCTGCTGCAAACCGAGCTCGTTTATTCTATTGATATTTTGTGCTTTTATCATCTGATTTCTTTGTGAAACAAACCAAAAATCGAATCCTCAAACATGGCCCCACCAACAGCTGCTCGCGCCTCTACGTCTGCGCCGCGCGGTTCTGCGTTCTTGGAAAACTCACCGAATGCTGGAAACTTGGTAATGCAGCTGAAAACTGAAAAAAGTGATTCGAGTGATTCTGACGCTAACGTGAGTTTACATTTCTTTAAATTACATTTAAATTGCAAGGTTAATATTTTAATAAATCGCTTAATTTATATTAAAGATTTCATAGAATTTGTTTTCTTAAATCTATAAATTCTTTTATTTATAAAAGAAAACCAATAATAACAACTGGACAAAAGGCTTTTGGATTTTTCTCACATATTACAAATAAAATTTGATTTAAAGTATTAAGTTTCCTTGGATTTTGTTTTTCTAAATCTATAAATTCTTTTATTTATAAAAGAAAACCGATAATAACAACTGGACAAAAGGCTTTTTGATTTTGCCCACGTGGTCCTAAAAGATTTGGAATGAAGGATTGGAGTAAAATTGCAAATTTGTCCGTTGGACACCGTTAAGTTAAAATTCTTCTCATAATTTAAGTTTGAAAAGGAAAATGAGGGGTTTTTTTAGCTTTGGCTGTTATGATTTTTTACACTTTAATTTTTCTAAAAATTTTCTAAATATAAAATTTGATCTAAAGCTCTTTGAATGAATATTTTCCAGGACTTTCTCTGGCCAAAAGTCAAATATTATACATAAATATATTCGATATTAAGAATCAAATACAAAAATATTAGGAAAAACCTTTTTTAATAAATTGAACCAATTTTTTAAATTTTTTTTAAATGTTTAAACATGTACCCAAAATTAAAAAAAATTGTAAATTGAAACTATGTCCCTTAATTTACATATTTATTCTTATAATAACTATTGCAGAGCAGTTTTTGTAACTGAAATTAATGCCTTTTTAGGCCAAGTTATGAGCGATTATCTAAAGGCAAGAGTACACAAACTTCGACCTTTCAAATTGAGCTTCTTTTCATGCTTTCATGCCTATTATCTTTTTTATTTTCTCCCCAATATTTGCATTTGATATGCAAATGTATTCCAATGTATCTATAAAAAAAAAACAAAAACCTATAAAGCCTCAGTCCCGCTGTTTATCTCGTTTCCATTCACTCAGTGCCTTGGCCCTACGCTTTTAATCCGTCCATCAAAATTAAGAAAAAAAAACAACAACAACAAACAGAAGACAAATACAATCATTTAATTATCAAAAACAACAAGAAGAAACGAGGTGGAATTGAGGCCGCCAAAAAACTTCCGCACGCTATAAAAAATAATTTCACAAATTAGTTGTCGCTCCCCAAAAGAATATATATACATATATACACACATATATCTTCCTCCATCTGGGTGTAAACTTTCTAAGCTCTCAAGATTTTTACTTTGAATTTTCTGTCATATTTAAAAATGAAAAAGAAATTGTTCCAAGTGTGTGCACAAAGTAGATTTCCATATAGAAAGTAAATGGAATTTTTGCAGTACTTGCTAATCATTTGTATGCGGAGAGAGAGAGAGAGAGAGATATAGATATTTGGATCCCAGAGAGTATCTCTTGAGATATATGCTCACATCCAAGGTGTATACAGCCAACACATCAGCATTGTCAACGGGCAATCAGTGAAAGTTAAATCGAACAATGCATTTGCCTCTGTCGGATCCACACCTTTCCACCTTCCTCCCTCCTCTACCTGTGTCAGCTTCAGCTTCTTCTGCTCCCTGGGAGCTGTCACTCACACCTGTGTGTCTGTGTGTGTGTGTGTGTGTGTGCTGCAGGTGGTGCCATTGTTGTAACTTCACACTCTCGAGGGGAAAAAGTGAAAAGAATCTCGCCAAAGACAAGAAATAACTTTAAAAGCTACGCTCACGCACAAGAGAGTCCGGAAGAAAAATTATGTTAAAAAACAAAAAGAAAAAAGCAAACAAAAAAAAATTGTTAAATATGGTAACAGGTGATTTAATTAAGGCGCGTGTGAAATCAGCAAAATCAGCTCGAAGGCAAATAATGGCTAAGAGTAGTGATGCTTAGAAATAACTAAAGTATTTTTGTATTATGAGTGCCTGAGGATGTTAAAAAATAGATCAAAATATTTATTTAAGGCAAATTATATTTTAAACTTATTTTTTATACATTTTTATATAAAATTTATATTTGTATATATTATAATTTAATAAATAGAAGTACACATAAATTAAATTAAGGGGTTTATTTGACAATAATTAATATTTTACTATTAAATACAATATTTTTCCATTTTTATATTTCAATTTTTAAAATTCTACAACATTTTTGATATGATATTGAGCGGATTAATTTTTTTCTAGCATTAAATGTATTTTGAGCCTTGAAAGGTGTTTGATTTCTAATTAAAATTTACTTTATTTAAAGATTTCTGTATAAATTAAAACTATTATTGGTTATATCAAGCCATGTGGACAAGGCTGATTTTTAAATAACAATAATTCAAATCTAAGAAGACAAATAATACACTTCAAAAAAGTAAAAACAAATAACAAAGCTAGGCAACAAAAACCTATATTGAAAGATATGGCAAACAAGAAAATAATAATGCCTTTCCATTGAATCTTTTGTTATTTATACTTCAATGTATAAAGCTGATAAATATGGAAATGCCAAAGAAAAACAATGGGCATCAAAAACAAGTTGTAGACAAAAAAAATTAATAGGAAAATTTAAGCAAGGAATGAGTTATAGTTATATTTTTACAAGTATTTATATTAATTATAGCTTAAACCTGTTTTTTAAGCTATTTGCAGTATATATCATTACAATTAAAATCTAGAAAAAATAGCTACAATTTAATTTTAAAATCTTTTAAGTCTCACCGATCACCGATTTCCAAAGGCCAATATTTATGGCATTAAATGGAAAAGCTACAGCTGCCTAGGGAAGTCAATTCAGGTCATAAATCTGCCCTTTGAAAGTCAAGTCACTCGTTTATCAAAGCCTCATGAGTGCGCTGTTGAGTGGATAATTCGATTTGAATTTGAATTTAACTTTGAGTTTCCCTCAAACTCAGCAAGAGAGCATTTTCCGGTAATTCGCATTTGCATCTGCACGACTTTGGGGATCGGATCGGGCCGGAGTCAGTTGGCCGAATGATTTACCTCACATCTCTCCACCTATGAAAAATGCCATAATAATAATAATGGAAATGCATATGCAAAAGGGGGAAAAACACTGCCACAAAAATCGCTATACTATATACACTGCAATTTGCGAAGCGAAGCGCAAAGATGAACTCCGAAATGGTGAAGGCAGGCGAGAGAGTAGGAAAAACTTTAAGCTTTAAAATGTTGGAAAACTCGTTTCGTTGCGGCCAAAAGAAAAAATGCAGATAAAAATAAATAACGAAAACGAAAACAAAACAAGAAATGGCAGCTGCCAAAAATGGCAACGAATGTGTAAATACCCTAGAAAGAACTTTAGGTTTTAGTCATAAGAAAACTAGGAAAAAAAATCATAAACTTTGGGTAATTACTAGAAAATAAATTAAAATATATAAAAAATATATATTTAATATATTTTAAAAATAGTTCATATAACCCCTATTTAGTACCTGAAAAAGACAGCCAACTCGTGAAGCCACAAACGCAGGCAAGAATTTTCCAAGCCAACATCTTGATTGTGCCTACATCAACTGTGGATGCTCCGACCACTCCGGGAGTCTCCTCCTGCTGCCGTTGGCAAACTTGATTTAAGCTGTTGTTTATGAATTTGTTGGCCATCAGCAGAAGCCACTGCAAAACACTTTTGGCCAGGGCTCTGGAAGCCTCTGATGTTGGAAGCTGCAGCTGTGGCTAAATCCCAAGCCTTAGTCTGCGCCTGAGCCTGAGCCTGGGTGAATGGTCAAGTCATAAATAAAAGATCTGCGGCAGCATTCTGCAGATGTTGTCTCTTTAATTACCCCCGCAGCTCACATCACATGTTCTTGGCCAGTGAGCGAGCGAGCACACACACGTTTAATAGACCAAGCCTAATGTCCGCTTGATGACGATGACGATGACGATGACGACGATCAGTCTCTTTCCCAACATCTTCCGTTCATCATCATCTTGGCCATTTCATTTCATCATCTTCTTGGGGAGATGTGTTCCGCCAAACAGTTAGTCCCAAATTCAGGCCAAGCCCAGCCTAATTCAGCCTTTCTATGCGAATCTCACTAAGCAATGCAATTCTAACCGATTATTAAAGATCTTAATAACCTTAAAAGCTTGGGTCCCTAGAATAAGCTAATATGTACGTTATATTTCGGTAATAAGTATGCATATACGCTTTATAAACCATGTCCAGTCTGTTGATTATTTATTTTTATTATTGGTTTATATAAGAATATAGGCAAAAACCCATATTTTTTAATTGTTTTATGAAATAAAGTTGTTAAATTGTGAAAAACAAATGTTTAATAATAAATAACTTAAATACGTTAGATAAATAAATAGAGTAAATTCGTAATATGACAAAATTGACTTTAAATAAATACAAAATATAATAACTAGGTAAATAAATATGTAAATGTTTAACATAAATAGGTAAATAATATAATATAATATGATATAATATAATATAATATAATATAATATAATATAATATAATATAATATAAAATAGATTTTTGAAAGTTTTTCAAATTTACTCATATAATTTCGAATATTTCATAATATTAGAGCTTAACTTTAATTTTAACAAAATACTTGTACTAAATGAATATTATTTATTATGAAATACATTAAATTATATCATATAATAAAAATGTATTATTTGAATTCCATCCCCTAAATGTATTTTCAACAACAGGTAAATATATTGTTAAAAAAACTCAAGAATATCATAATTTTCCCTATTTCTCCTCTGTTCTAATTTTATTTTTACTATTTTTCGTAAGCTCTCAATTGGCCTAATTTTTTCACCTGCTGCTTCCCATAATTTGCCCCGTGCACATTGTGACCTTCCATGCGGCCCACTGACCCCAGAGCTGCACTTTCATCTCAAGGGTGACCCACACATACACAGCAAACACTTGGGGTACACTCAAAGAAAGAAATCTGCCTCACGTGTGGGCTCAAACACGAATAAATAACATTAAGATACCGTTCTTTTTAACCACAAAAATCGGAGAGGTGTGCGTGTGCGTGTTTTGTGTTAAATTTGCCGTTAACTCACCTGAAAATATATCTTCGTTTTTTTTTTGTTTGTTTAAATTTTGGAAAATCTAAGCGGCTTTGTTCTTCGGTCTTTTTTGTTTTGTTTTTATTTTGTTTTATTTTTTTGCACTCTTATTTTTGTCTGAAATAGTTTTTGAAACAGAAAAAAATGCAAAAAAAACAAAAGAAGAAGAGTTTCGAATATTGAAGGCTGATTCGCTGATTTGTTAAGTGTTAAGGTTGTAAATCAACAACCAACTTCTTTGAGCGGCGCGCACCAACTAACAAACTCTAAAAACAATAACAAAAACACCAGGCGAGAAAAGGAGGGGGAAAATGTGTATGCAAAACCGGTTTAAGTTTAATATTTAAAGGCTTTTCTTAAATTATTTTAAAGCATATTTTGAAGCGAATTAAAAAATTTGCTCTAACCAAGGCTTACACTTTTTTTCAACCGTTCGTTAAGTCAGCCAATACAAGAACCTTTAAGTTCTTGAGTAGCTTTCGTTCAGTTAGCCAATACAAAAGCCATTTAGTACGGCAGCCAAGTCACAAGCCATTTAGTGCGGCAGCCAAGTCACAAGCCATTGAATAACGTAATAGAATATCGTAAAATAGAAACGATATAACCAAAATTAAAAAAAAAATTACAAAAAACAATAAAATAAATTTTTATAAATATATTTATTTTTTGTTTTCTAGGTCTTCAAGGTGCTGCGCAATCGTGTCGTGTATGAGAAACCCATCAAGAAGAGGAAGTTGGCCAAGCCTAGGGAGCCAGAGACGGACTCGCTGCCGGAAACGCAACAGGAGGCGGAATCAAAACCAGGTAACCCAAGCATTGAAAATTATTTAAATGTAAATACATATTAAAAATGCTTTAAAAAATAATCAACAATTTTTAGCACAATATTTAAAATTCTTGGCGAACAAAGACGATTTTCTTAATGATAAAAACAAAACAATCAAATTTAAGAGCTACTTTTATATTTTTTTTATTTTCTAACTCGGCTTTTGCCTGCCTTCAGGATAATATTAATTAAAATTTTTCTTATATTTAATAATTAGGAAAAATAATAATTTTTTCAATTAAAAACAAAGAATTTAGGTTACTGCATTCTATTTTATTTAATAATATTTTTATTACAAATTCTTCAGTCTAATGCGACAACCCCACTGTGTATAAATAAATAATATATAATTAAATAATAAAATGATATAAATATTTAAAATACATTTAAACTTCAGCTCTCGCAAATTACGAATCTGAGGAGGATGATATCATCTTTACTTCCGACTCACGAGAACCTGTGGAGGTTATTGACCTAACCGCGGACTCTGATTCCGAATCGCCTTCGAATCTGAGGAACTGATTCTTCAAATCTGAGTAGGATGTAGGATGAAGTCTTCCCTTCCGAGTCTAGTCGACCCATAGAGAAGATTTACCTTACCTGAGATTCCGATTCAGATTAAAATCGGGTAAATAGATTTTCATTAACATTTACATTTGTCATCCCATTTTTCTGGATTTGTTTTAATTAATATTTATATTTTTTATTTTTAGGGTTAGATGACATTTGTAGGGTGGACTAGGCCTCCGGGGGAAACCACGTTAAAAAATACGCACCCTGAACTTTAACTCAATGGAAACAAGTTCAAAATAGATAAATATAAAGATTTCAAGAATTGTTTATTAACTTTGATTATAAATATTTATTTGTAAAGTATTTAAAGAAAGAATTTATTACCAAAGGGCAGCATCTGGATTTGTTTTGGCACTCGGAACCCTTAGAATTCCCAAGCGCGAATTTAGCAAGGAAGGAATTATTATGCCTCCTTAAAATTAACAAAGGATGATCAAAGGATGACAATAATATAATGATAATATAATATAATATAATATAAATATAAATATAAATATAAATATAAATATAAATATAAATATAAATATAAATATAAATATAAATATAAATATAAATATAAATATAAATATAAATATCACTCTGATATGGGTTCCAGGCCACTCCGGCATTATGGGCAACGAGCTTGCAGACCAAGCTGCCAAGCAAGCAACCATGCTGCCATTAATATCAGAGATGAACTATAACGTACCAGATACTCTCAAATACATCAGTAACCACATGAAAGCCCAAAATGACCTTACATGGAACAACACATCTGCACACTACAAACTCATTAACACAGAAAAAACGAACAATATTAAACTTTTAAAACCAACTATCTCTCGAATAGATACTATTAAATTTATGAGACTCCGAATAGGACACACTAAACTGACACACAGCCACTTATTTGATAAAACACCTCCACCCACATGTCAACAATGTAACCTTAACCTTACCCTATCACACATATTCCTAGAATGTCCAAACTACATTGAACACAGACGTAAATTCCTGCAAAAAACTTTAGAAGAAATACTAGATCCCATAAATATAACCACAACCATCCAATTTCTTAAATCCATAAACCTCTACAATAGCATATAAGTCTAACCTTACAATACATAACTAGAATAAGTACACACACATATATATATTTGTTCTTATTTAAGTTAAAAAAGCCATTACTGTTACAAATATCACACTACGTACTATATTTACCCATCATTGTTATACAACACATATTACATATTATAAAATAGATATTAAGCAGAAGGCCATTGTAGCTATTGCTTAACACAAAACAAAATTCCCCGCAATTTATAATTGCTGGTAATTTCTTTATAATAATAATAATAATAATAATAAATATAAATATAAATATAAATATAAATATATATATCAGTCCCAATATTTATAATAAAAAAATCATTACAAAAACTACCAAAAATATGTGTAATGTAGAAATTTTTACTAGTATCCCTAAGCTCTAAGAAACCTTTAAAAATGCAACTTGGACAGACAGACAGACATTTATGTGTATGTGTATGTTTGAATGCTTCAACCGGGGCTCCAAGCGAATGCCGGAAGTTGCCTTTCGAAATGCAAAATGCAAATTTAAGGAATATTAAGGGCTGCGCCCGGGGGGCGATAAGGACACGCTGATAAACGAACTTGAACATTTTTGACAGTTGTGCGTATAAATCTTGAAATGTTTTAATTTGCTTGCGAATCGATTTAAAGCGCACAGCACTCACTCTCCAAGCTCAACGGACACGGGCACGGACACGGACACGGAGACGGGCACGGGCACCGACACCGGCAAAAGGCAGAGGGGGGGGGAAAGGCGACTGCAAAAAGCGCAGGGAAAAATGGCAAGAAAAAATGGTTAAAAAACGCAAAGGAGCGTAGAGCAATGGCAACGTAGTCCAATGCGGCAACATCGTTGCGTATGATTTATGAATGACATTTCAGCTCTTTGCTACCCTTTAATCGGAGTGGGTAATGCCTGATCCTTGCCTGAGTGGAGGCTTTATTTATTAGATTTTTGGGGTTAATTTATATATTATATTTTGATATTGGAATGTAGTAAAATATACACAACGGTCAATATATTTTTAGAAAATATTAAAAAAAATGTTCTTAACTGAATTAAATGTTTAAAAAGCATTGCATAATTAAATGTCTATTGTAGCCTTTGAAAAAAATCACTAATCAGATTTTAAAATATTATTTCGCAGCAATTCTAGGATAATAAAATATTTGTTATACATTCTTTATACTAATGTCTTTCCTATGCCCTTACAAAAGGTATTAAATTTTAGTAAGACGTTTAATTTTTATAATAAACATAGCTACTAAAGGAAAAATAGGAAAATGTTTACGAAAATGGAAGATAAATCTATATAAAATAAATATCTTTTCCCCACATGGATATAGCAAGCCCAGATTATATGTAAAAGTTGTCTTGGGAATGAATTGATTAAATTATATATTTATATTGAAAGGTAAAGCTTGAAATATGTGAAAATATAATTAAATTCTACAATATTATTATTAAATTCTATATATTATTATATATTATATTAGGGATTTTTGTTTTCAAGATAAAAACCTACTAATATTAGAGAATTTATATAAAGAAAATTTAGGACATTTTGTATTGTATATATTATGGAAATATAATTAAAAACTTATCGTTTAGTAAACTTGAATGTAACAAATTTAACGACAACATATCTATAAAACCTAAAAGTATTTTAAAGCAAAAATGTACACTCAACAACACATTGCAAATTTTGATAAAGACAATTTTTAAACGACAAAAAATATTGCATTTATTGTTATTATCAAGAAATAATTTAAATAAAATTTATTAAATTTATTTCTATGTAATTTTTTGATTATATAAGTTTGAAAAACAAAAAAGAATATCGATTACATTTCACAATGTTAAAATATCAATTTCTACATCTACTTTTAGGTCATTCCCAGGTCAAAGGGAATACAAGCATCGGTTACTCCTCTCTCCCCTCATTTCCTTCGCTTCTGCTGAGTGTGGAGAGCAGCGCGAATTAGCCAAAAGCCGTGGCCAATGCTCAGTGTCCAGTGTCCAGTGTCCAGTGTCCAGTGTCCCAGTATCCATGGGCTTGGAGTGTTTACCTTTAAAGCGTTGCTGGCTCGCCATTTTTTTCTGATTTTGATTTCGGTTCCGCTCTTGTTTTCATTTTTTCTGTACTTTTTGTACTCTTTTTTTTTGTTGTTGTTGAGTTGCTCTTGCGGCTTTATGCCCGGCCGCGCTGTCTCTTTTTTAGTGGACCAATCCCAGTCCCAATCCCAATAGCAATCCCAGTCCCAAACTCAAACCCAAACTCAAACCCAAACCCAATCCCAATCCCAATCCAGGGCCATGCCAGGCAATTCCATATCATATTTTTGCATTGACCCCGGTCCGGAGTCGGCGGCTCTCGGTTTTTTGCTCTTGGCGTTTATAGATTGAGTACTTTATCAAAAAAACGAGACATCAAAGCGTATATCATGTCAGCTGCAGACGCACCAAAGGGGGAATCCCCCTCCTTTTTTAACCCCAAACTGCATTTGCATTCGCATTCTGCCTTTTTCCTGCCCAATGCCCCTCCCCGTCCACTCTATATCCTCTATATCCCCCTGAATGGGAAGGCATTGCCATAACTTAGCCAATGGCTCTGCCTGGGCGCCATTTTGTTTATCTTTGTCGCCGCGCGGGTGCGAAGGAGTCGCTCTTAACCCTGTCTCCTTACAGCCATGAAGTTAGTGCCAAAGCTAAAGCTATGTCCAAAAAAATTAATCATTCTGAACACTAGGATAGCATAGACATGAACAGGATATGTCTGGAGATTCAGTAGATTACAGCCTGTTTATTTTGTATTTAAATAAATAAAAAATATATATAATAAATATTTAAAATATTTATATTACCATTTTCTTTTTATATAATATTATTCTAGTCCTATCCCATCGTTTGGGGGGGAGCAGTTGCCAGTGACTCAGTTTGAGGCTCGACTGCTCCCATCAGATCATGGTACATTGGTTTTCGGGATTGGATATCGCATTGCGTCCCCAATGAGTTGCAGCGATGAGTATGAATGGATCTTCACAGTCATCGGCTGCACGGCTATGAATGAGCCGCATTTGTGTGAGCCTACAGTGAGTACTGCTCCTTAAAATAATAAAACTTTGGTAAAGTATTTATAAAAAAAAAGAGCTAAAACAAGAGACATTTTCCTAATTCATTAGATATACAATTTTCTTGCTATATATAATAATTTCTGTGAAAATTTAATGTCAAATGTCAAAGGTTTTAAAAATTCCTTTTTAAAATATAAAGTAAATTTATATATATATATTATATATTATATAATGCAATATATAGATAAACATCCTATATTAAAACTCCCTTTAAAGAGTTATTACTGTACTAACACTCGTGGGCGTTCAAATCGGCTGCCAGTCATCGAGTGGGAGCGTTTTCCTCTGCTATCCCAGGCCTCTTTTTTTTTGTTGTTTTGCCTTTTGTCTAGCAGCCGTGTGGGTGGGATATCATGGGTTAAAGGGGGCCGGAGAAGCTATATATTCATTCTTTGCCTTAAATGAACTGGAATTAGCTTACACCATATTGATGCATTTATTTTCTATTAATTTTTAGGTAGGAAATTGCAACTGATTGCAGGTAATCTATGATCAGGAAATAACTTTATAATGGTATATAAATAAATAAATTTTTAATATGTATTTATATTATAATTTATTCATATATTATTAAGTACTTATTAGGAGGTTTATAAAGCTAATTAAGCTTCCTAAGTAGCTCAGTTTTTATCAATGACAGCCTTGTAGCTTGGAATTGTTCATTAACAGTTTCAGTTCTAAGAAGTCCTAAGTGATACCCATTTTCAAACATATACAATATATATTTATAATGAAAAACAAACAAATAACCGAAAAAATTAAAGCATTTGTTAATTTGCCTTAAAAGTAAATCTATAAATTTGTATCTATGCAAATGAACCGAACCGAAAGTAGATGGGGAGACGTTCGCCAAGCGGAAACGGAAAACGTTTTCAAATTTTTCGAAACTGCAGACAGAAATGAAAAATGCCAAGAGATGAGACGGAATCAACGCATCAGACACCGACCAACAGATTGGCCAGTCAGCCAATTAATATTTTGTTAATTTCGTTTTAGCTTTATTTTTTTCTTGTAGTTTTTGTTGTTTTTTTTTATCTTCTTTTAGTAACCGGACTGGCTCGTGTCCAAATGCTGCTGCTGCTGCTGCTGCTCACATTTATTTCCATGCGCATTTCTTGCTTATTTGCTTGCATAAATAAGCGAAACAGAGAAAAAGCCGGGCAAACGTCAAAACTTTTAAAATTTCAATTTCCGGTGCAGCAGCAGCAGCAGCAAGCAGCAGCAAGATGAAGATGAAGATGGACCCCGCGACCAGGCCCAGTACCGATTTCATTCATAAAAGGGTTTCGAGATGGGTTTGGGTTCCTTTTGGACCCCGACTTGGTCGCAAGTGTAGAAAAAAGAAGGGCCAAAAGCGAAATTAATTTTATTTTGATATTTGCGCAACAAATTCGCCAGCGAAATTATCACAACAAGTTATTTTTCAGACGCGCCAAACAAAAACCATCAAATTTATCAAAAGCGACAGGCGTGAGGAAGCAGGAATCAGGAATCGGGAATCAGGATCGTAGAGGATCGCCTCGCCTCGCATCGTTTATGCATCTGTCAGTTGCTTCATAACCTTGGCAGACGGTTCGTTATTCATATATTTGCATTTAAACAAAATTAATCGCTTGGATATATATATATATATATATTCATTCCTTTGCCCTTCTTCGATTTCCTGCTGTGAGAGCTGAGAGCTTCGTGCGGATGTGTTGATGGAGCCAAAGGAAACCCCGTCAAAGTTTGTGCCCAGGCCAAAAAGTCAAGTGTTTAATTTAGTTTATAAATAAAGAATTGATACCTCTTTGGTATTTTTAAATATAAAAAATTAATGCATAAGCTAAATCTATTTCTAGAAAGTAACAAAACTTTTCTAGCAAGACTTTTCCAAGAAGAAATGAAAGATTTAAGGCCTTTTTATCTTAAAAACATGTTTAACTAAACTATTTATATTTGTTTTTATTATTTCTATTATTCATTTAAGCATTTTTCATATATTAAGCTAGAGATTACATTTTTACAAACATTTTTAACATCCTGAAATCCTTTCCTTTCTTTTTAATCATTTATTTCGCCTGTCTTTTCTATTTTTTCCATTTCCTGTAATTTTCATGAAACACATTTGTGTATTTTAAATATTTATATTTATCAGTTTTTCTTGTTATTATTTTATTTTATTTTATATTTGTTTTTTCCAATGAAATTCCATTACATATTTGCCTGTCGCTTCAAAGGCAGAGCACACGCAGAAATTATTTTAATTTTCAATAAAAATGCAAATATTTTATTTATAATTTTGTGCAAAAAAAAAATGTATATAAATGCGTGCATACAAATACAAATGCAAATATATGATGATGGAAATCTTCATGGACACACACACACACACACGGGGAATAGATATAGATTTTTCACCACACAACAAGCTTTTTTTGTAAGCCTGAAAAATATTCTAGTTGAATAGGAAAAGTGGGGTAAAATGTATGGGAAAATGTGTGGAAAATCTTTTGGGAAAATGTTCTCTGGGTTATCCGGCGACAATTTGGCGGCTGTTGTAGTGTGGAAAAATTACGAAAAAAAAAGAGAAATAAATAAATAAACGGAATCGAAAAGTGACAGGCCGTCAAACTGGCAAACTGACGAAACAGAAGCATTGACTGACTGCAGCCTTGTTAAACATATTTCCACTGTCACCCCGAGGTCAGCTACTGATTGGTGTTTGAAACGATAATTTCGGGTATATTTCTTTTATTTTTTATATAATATAATATAAAAATATGACATAAATATAATAAAATAATATTTTAAAAGAGAAAATACAAAAAGAGCTATTTAAATGGTTAGGAAAGTAATTATTAAAAGGGAAATCCTCTTCTAAGAAAATAGCTAACTAAAGCCCGATCTTGTTACTATTTTAATTAATTTATTTAATTAAATTATACATAAAAATATAATTACATTTTTTCAACTTTCTAATACCATAAAAATAATTTTTAAACCCCAATTTTAATAGTTTTTCTAGCAGGAGAGCATTCAACATTCGTTGCTCCCTTCAAGCCATTTAATCACTTTTTCATTTCTGTCATGAAATGCATTTGATGTGCATATTTTATATTATTTGTTTATTTATTTTTGACTGGATCTACAGTCCCCTCCCATCCCCGACCGCTGTCAACGTTCTGGTTTGTGAAATTTTTACGCGCACACTAAACTGTCAACTGCAGTTTTTGGGAGCTCGCTTTCAGGCTTTTGTCCATTTCGCATACAGGAAATTATCAAAATGCAATTTTCAATTAAATGCAAAGGTAAAAAAAAATATATATATAAAAATAATAACAAAAACCAAAAAACATAGCAAACATCCCGGAAACGGATGCAAAAAACTATTGCCAAACAGCGTAACGAATAAACGGAAAAGAAATGACAGCTTTAAAAAGAATATAAATTTAAGTTTAATTCTGTATTAAAATAAGCTGTAAAAATGGTTTTTAATTATTATTATTTATAAATTGAATTTTAATAATAATTATTTATAAAGGTTAAGGATGAAATACTGTTTTTAAATGTCAGGAAAAAGTAGTAATAGATTTTTCTGAACTATTATGTTTATGCTTCTTTTGAACTGTTAAAAAATATTAAAAAAAAACGATACATATATGAAAAATTTAAAATTTAAAACAAATATTAATTTAGTTATTTTTACTAAAATATTTATGCTTTTTTCCCAAGTATCCCAAAGACTTCTACCCTTTCTGCTTGACTTTCAAAGTTAAGAAATAAGTAAATAATTCTAGGAATATCCTCTAGATACATTCTGGGTGTGTGCAAGCTCGGCAAACAAATTGCCAACAATTAGTCAGCCAGATTGAGCAACAAAAGCAGAACAAAACAAGAAAGGAAGCTAACTTCGGCTTACCGAAGTTTATATACCCTTGCAGATTACAATTGAGCTATGTTATTAAAAACGAAATTCTAAAATTACTTTAAATGCCCGAATCTCAAATTTGATGAAAATATTTTAAGAAACAACCGAGTTATGATTTTTTCTATTATTTCGGTGATGTTCCTATGGCAGCATCAGAATATAATCGTCCGATTTTCATAATATTTAAATCAAAACTCTGGAATAATATTAAGTGGCCAAATCTAAAGTTTGATGAAAATATGTTGAGAAACAGCGAAGTTATAGCTTTTCCGATCAATCAGTTATATGGCAGCTATAGGATATAGTCGGCCGATCCTTATGAAATTTAGTATGTCGTATTATGTTGCCAACAATAGCATTCGTGCAAAATCTGAATTCTCTAACTCTAAAAACACCGAAGTTATACCATTTCCGATCAATCAGTTATATGGCAGCTATAGGATATAGTCGGCCGATCCCGGCCGTTCCGAAATATAGTATGTCGTATTATGTTGC
>VNJQ01004909.1:0-19596 GCA_008042515.1 Drosophila truncata
CGTCGAAAACGGCTCTGGCTAGCTGCCTGCAGCAGCGGATCTATGCCTCCTTTCCTCGCGCACAAACGGCCGGCGACGGCCACGGGAAATTAACCTCGGTGAGATAACCCGAAAACTGCCGTGGCCAGTGACTCGGTCACTGCCACGCTAAAAAAAAGGAATTCCTCACATTAAAATTTTCGTTCACATGCACTAGATGTCTTTTCCTCACTTTTTTCCTTTTTTTCTAGCTTTTATTAAACACCGGTTACTCCCGTCGCACGCAATTCTTTTCCTACTGCCCTAACCTGGCCGTTTTCGCCTCCCTTTATGGCCTCTGACCGTGCCAGAGCTCCGGCTTAGGAACCGTTGATTTTCCGGTGCAACGGCCGAGGCCAAAGGGTAAGAGCCTCTTCTCTTAAATTGCCCGCCATCTTCACCGGTTCGCTCCCGACCCCTCACTTCCCCCTCTGGTCCCACTACTCCAAACCTAATCGATCTATCGATTGTCCTTACAGCCCATTCCGACTGGAAATGCAACATCCTTTCTTGTTTATTAATTATATTAGTTAATTAAGTATTAAAGCTTAAAAAAGTTAGCTTTATTTCTTGTTTAGTTTTTAGTTTTAGATTTCAGTTTTTTTTTGTTAAAGTTTGAAACGCAGTGAAGGAGACATCTCCGACATAATGCATATATATTCTTGATCAGCATCAACAGCCGTGTCGATCTAGCCATGTCCGTCTGCCTGTCTGTCCGTGTGTCAGTTTCTACGCATACTAGTCCCTAAATTGTAAATCTATCTGAATAAAACTTTACAGTTAGTGTTCTACAACTTCAACATATTTTCATAAAATTTGAGATTCGGCCTGGCCGGAACAATCGGGGAAATAATAGAAAAAATCATAAGTCGGCAGATTTTCATCAAATTTGAGATTAGGCCATTCATTATTATTTAAGAATTTCGTTTTAATTTCATAGCTTAATGCAATCTGCAAAGGTATATAAACTTCGGCGAGTTAGCTTCCGTTTTTGTTTGTGTATATATATTTTGTTTCATATTTTATGTTTTGTTCCTTTTATAATATCCTTGCAGGGTATATATAAACTTCGGCGAGTTAGCTTTCGCTTTTGTTTGTGTATATATATTTTGTTTCATATTTTATGTTTTTTTCCTTTTGTAATACCCTTGCAGGGTATTATAATTTCAGACAGATTTTTAAAGTGGAACGTTAGAAATGCATGCAAACTTCCATTGGGTAGCGAGCATCAGTTGACAAAGCTTAGTCTTTTAAATTGCATATCTTAAATTGGAAAATGTGTGAAATAACCGTGCTAAATTTTTCGAGGTATGAGCAAGGAACGTGTAGAACAGTCAGTGATGGTGCTTGGCCATGATATTTGGTAATTTTTTATTGCAATATTTCCAAACTATATTTTGAATTTCAAAACAGATTTCGAAGGTTTGGGAAAGATAAAGCCAGCCCTCTTCCTTTCTAACTCTTTTTTCGGAACTGATCTTCAAATTTTGTCTGAGTAATTAAGAACTGCCAAAAAAATGTTTTGGCCGACCAGGCGAGTCTCCATTGCTGGCTTTGCGATGCGGAATCTCAAATTTGATTAAAATATGTTGATTTTTTGTGATTTTTTCTAGTATTTCCCTGATTGTTCCTATGGCAGCTGTAGGATATAGTCGTCCGATTTTCACAAAATTAAAACTAAAATTCTATAATAATAATTAATGGCTAACTATCAAATTTTCTGGAATTGTATTGAAAACTGATAAAGTAATAATTTTTTTTCGAAAATTTTACCGATCGTTCCTATGTCAGCTATATGATATAGTCGTGCGATCCGGCGCGTTCCGACATATGTACGAGTGAGAGTATATAGAAGACTAACTGCAAAGTTTCATTCAGATAGCTTTAAAACTGAGGGACTAGTTTGCGTAGAAACGGACAGACAGACAGATAGACGGACATGGCTAGATCGACTCGGCTGTTCATCCTGATCAAGAATATATGTACTTTATAGGGTCTGAGATGTCTCCTTTACTGCGTTGCAAACTTCTGACTGAAACTATAATACCCTGCAAGGGTATAAAAAGACGAGCAACAAATTTAATTTAAAATAGCAGGGCAACTTTTTGTTTTTAAAAAATAATGATAAAAACTTGAGCAACACATTTAACTTTTACGAATAATTAACGAAAAATTCTGGCTAAAAATGATTTTGGAAATGTTATGGATTTTTTGGTGTTTTAGTAGTACAGACAGTCAGAGGAAGAGAGAGAGAGAAATTTTTTTTCTAAATTTTCTTCCGACTTTAGGCATTTTTTTTTCAGTTGTTCCTTCGTAAGATATATAATATGTTTTTTACCAAATCCGTTAGCGGAGGATTTCCCTCCTGAACAATTAGAATTATTATTTTATGATTTATGACAATTGTTTAGGTGAGGGGCCCATTGTGCCGCCTCATCGAAACTTAAGAGCGCATCCGCGCTCGCCCCTCTATGCACATTGCTGCGCGATAAGCGATGAGCAAAGCGAGAAGGTGGCAGAGTGAAAGCTTTGTAAGAAGCGAGCTACATTGTTTTTTTTTTCAGTTATTAATTTGATCGTAATGGATTCGGACAAAGATTTCTTTGCTTCCAGTGCAACAATTAATTTTTTTATTAAAAAAAAGTGGGCGTCCACCCGCTGAACTGCAGTAGGGACAGTAAAGTAGAGTTCGCAAATTTGTTTAATGACTTACGAAAGCATCCAGAAAAGTTCTTTAATTAATTAATTAAATTAATTAAATTTTCAATGTTCATTTCGTTCTAGGGTTCTCTAACAAATGACACCAAACGCAATAAAAAGGAAATGAAACGCATGATCTTAGATAAATCTGTAAATAAAGCTCAGAATGCAACAAAACAATTGTACGTTCTAAGCTATTTGAAGCGATAAAGCAGGTTGCAAACTGCTCTCTCGCTTTGCTCTCGCTTTATCGCTTGAACTCGCAACTCGCTTCGCTCTCACTCTGACATCTTTCAAGCGATTGCATATGAAAATGGTTGCAGAGGTTTATCGCTCCGTATTTAAATGCATGCATATATTCCAACAAAAGCTTAATTCCACCTCTCCGGCTAAATAAATTTAAAACCAATTCACAGCAAATTATTTAATTATTAATTTTCGCTTGGGAAACAGCCAAGGGTTTAATTCTACCTTTCCGGCCACGTAATAATTAAATTCGAAAATTATTAATTTATGACTTACGCACTGCTCCGCCGTCGGCGTAACCCAGTGAACATTTTCCGCTCCAACAAAAGCTTAATTCCACCTCTCCGGCGAAATAAATTTAAAAACAATTCACAACAAATTATTTAATTATTAATTTTTGCTTGGGAAACAGCCAAGGGTTTAATTCTACCTTTCCGGCCAAGTAATAATTAAATTCGAAAATTATTAATTTATGACTTACGCACTGCCCTGCAGTCGGCGTTACCCAGTGAACATTTTCTGCTCCAACAAAAGCTTAATTCCATCTCTACGGCTAAATAAATTTAAAAACAATTCACAACAAATTATTTAATTATTAATTTTCGCTTGGGAAACAGCCAAGGGCTTAATTCCACCTTTCCGGCTCCGCAATAATTAAATTAAAATTAAATTAATTAAATATTAACTTCCGTCCGAACAAAAGCCTATGTTTCAACTTCACCTTTCCGGCTCCATAATAATTAAATCCGACAACAACTAGAAAAAAAAAAGAAAAACTAATAATTATTAATTATTTATTTTTTGCCAAATTCAAGTCAAGGTTTTAATTCCACCTTTCCGGCTCCGCTATACTTAATTTCGAAAATAATTAACGATTCAACTGCATTAAGTCTCCAAATAAACAATTAATTATTTTTTTTTTGCGGAAGCAAATTATCTATTCGAGGGCCTCTCTAAATCCGAGTCAATAAGAATACAATATTCACGTACTAGCCCCACATATATATATATATATGAGTATACATATATAGATTGTCATCCATTTTGTCCGAATGAGCACGAACTTTCCGATACTTTTTCATTTTTTCGTGCCTCCAACGTTGCATATACTGCGCATCAGGCACCATACCACATTACCACATTGGATTTCGGTTCCTGCCGTACACTATTTTCCCTTCGACGTCGGCGCCTAGTTTCCCACTAGTTCCTTGCCATCGCATTGTTATCCGCGATCTCATCGTTCGCGTCACATTAGTGTGACCATCCACCGCTTCGTACGAGGCACCTAGTGCGCAAGTCAGTCGACAAGCGCTGACACGCGAATTTAATTCTGAGAATGCCCACGGGAGACGACAAAAATCCGCGTCTGATCCCATGCATCCGTTTGGACAGATCTCAATCCGCATCTCCGCGGACGCCTCTTTTAAAGCCTAAGGCAACCCGTGCCATTCCAAGGGCGAAGAGCGACGAATCTGTCGATTCAAAGGCATACCGTTGCGAAAATGGCTCAAAGTGCTGTCGAAGTGGCGCTGAAAAATTTCATCGCCACAACCGATCGGATTAGCCAATTTGAGGCCAACATAAATACTCCGGGCGCTCCAGAGACGGAAGGATGCTCCCAGTACATGTGCGAAGTCCATCGGGACCAAATTCAGGCCTTGTGGGAGAAGGTGGAGAAGAGCTGCTCCGACTTGCTAGCCGTGTCCGACGACAATACGGCCAGCTCGACAGTGCTGGAATCGAAGTACAGCTAATGTTACTCCGTTTATTCGAGGTGTATTGCTCAGCTTCGGAAAAAAATTTGAATCCCAATCCACTCAGGCTTCCGTCTTTGTCCACACGCCCCCGTCTACAGGCTGCTGGTTACCGCCAGTGGATACCTAGGTCTTTGCGGGTGATTATCTTCGGTGGCCCACCATCACAGACTTGTTCACGACCATTTACATCCAGAACTCGCGGCTCACTCCGGTAGAGAAGTTGTTCCACTTGCTATCCAAAACGAGTGGTGACGCATACGCCATTGTTTCTTAGGCTCCGCTTACCCATGAGGGGTTTGTCGCGGCGTGGCAAAGCCTCACTGACCGTTTTGAGAACCGGCGGCTATTGGTCAACAGCCAGTTGAAGATTCTCTTCAACATCCAGGCTGTTCCTCAAGAATCCAGAGTCGCGCTGAAGGAGCTGCAAGCCACCATTAAGAGTTGTCTGACAGCCCTAGAAATGTCCTCCATCAATGTTGAGGCTTGGGACTGCCTCCTGGTATTTATGATTTCCTCAAAGCTCCCCAAAGTCACACTTTCTATGTGGGAGCAATCCGTACATAATAAGGCCGAGATTACAAACTGGAAGGAATTAGATAACTTCCTGACAGAGCGCCATCGTACTCTGGAGGCCATCGACGACGTCAGGCCTAGTGGCTCCGGACAATTTCCGCCAAGGGTGGTACCTGCCACCGCCCCAACTCGGAGGCTCAATTCGTACGAGTCTCGAGTGGTTCCGGTGCAAAAGGGCTGCGACCTCTGTTCGAGGGAGAACCACCCCATTCGCTTTGTCCGCGCTTCCTGGAAATGGACGTAAATGGGCGCTCCGACTACATAAAAAGGAAGCAGCTATGTCTAAACTGTTTTGCCCGAGGGCACCAGCAACGAGACTGCACGAGCGCCCATACCTGCTTCACGTGCCACAGCCGGCACCTTGCACCGCGGCAATCCGTTCGCTACCGCTCCAAGTCCGCCTACGCCAGCAAGGACTCGACCCGCACAGACTTTCATAAGCACAAACGGCTCAGAGGATCAGTCGGATGTGCAGGTGTGTTTCGCTTCCGGGTCAGCGGCCGTCCTCTTGGGCACAGCCCTTATCAACGTGTGCTGAACGACTGTTCAACCTTGTCAAGCTTCCCTTCAAGTCGATTCAAGCCCAAGTTTCCGGCCTTAATCAGAGCATTTCCGCACAGTCTGCTAAATTGTGTCATTTCTCCATTCGATCGAGGTCTAGAACCGGGCTACAATTAGAGACTGCGGCTTACGTTCTTCCCAAGGCCAAGATTCCGGCCTTAATCAGAGCATTTCCGCGCAGTCTACTAAATTGTGACATTTTTCCATTTGATCGAGGTCTAGACCTGGGCTACAATTAGAGACTGCGGCTTACGTTCTTTCGCAGTTGGCAGAGCTCCCAAGTCGATGTGTTAATAGAAGCTGACATTCTTCCGTCCATTCTCCTCGGTAATTCCAAGGCTAACATCTGCGGGTCGCTTCTCGGTCAGGAGACCATTTTTGGATGAGTGCTGACAGGCCCATTATCTCCAGCTAGCCCCCGCAGCGTGTCCGTTTTTTCCACACAAATTGCCCGCAGCCTCGGTAACTCACTGGATCAGCTCCTCACCAAATTCTGGGAGGTGGAAGATGTGCCCACACAGATCAGTTCGAAATCGGATTCAGTCTGCGAGCACAATTTTGTCCAGACAACGAGAAGAGACGATTGTAGCAAGTGCGTTGTGACGCTCCCCTTACGCGACCTAGAGCAGAAGGGCTCCGAGCTAGCGTCTTCACGGTCCTTTGCTCTTGCTCAGTTCCTTCGTAATGAGCAGCGCCTGAAGAGGGATCCACCCCTTAAGGCCCGTTATGACTCGGTAATCCAGGAATACATCGACTAAGGCTTCGGTCACGCATTGAGCGATGAGCGACTGAGCGACGCTCTCTCGAGCGACGTAAAATATTAAAGCTTGTGAGAAAGCATTGGAGTGGCCACGCAGCCGCTGAGCGACGAGCGAATTTCTTGAGCGTCAGAGCGACGTCGCTTTAGTGCATCGCTAAGCGACGAAATGCAAACAATGTAAAAAATATGCGCGAAAACCTTAATTTAATCAAATCGGAACAGCAAAACAAACAGATGAAGAAAACAAAAACGAAGATTTATTATTTTTTAAATCACTTTTGCCTTTTTTTGACAAATTTACTGACATCAAAAAGTTGGAGATTAGAAATGAAATACAAAATATAATATTAGGTAAGCTTAAAAATAAGGAATAAATATTACATTAAACTACTAATTATAAACTACTACTATAACGGCTTCCAAACAGATTTCGTAGAACCTCTCTAGAATATAAGGCATTTTACAACTAATCAACTCGAGAGATGTCGCTCAGTGCGTGGCCATCTCACTCAAAGCGATCGCTAATTAACGTCGTTTGAGAGAGCGTCGCTCTGTCGCTCAGTCGGTCAATGCGTGGCCGAAGTCTTAGGCCACATGACCGAGGTCTCTCCCGCGAGTAGTTCCTACTATTTTCCACATCATGCCGTCTTCAAGCCCGCAAGCACAACCACCAGGTGCAGGTGGTCTTCAATGCCCGTCCGCAAACGGGACCACTCTAAACGACATTATTTACGTGGGCCCGGTCTTACAATCCGACCTGACGATTCAAATCCTAAAGTTGCGATACTTTAGGTTCGTCTTCAATGCCGACATCGAGAAGATGTGCCCCGTTCCTAGCGATCCATGTCCTGCAACAGCTCGCTGACGACGAAGAGTCGAGGTATCCGCAGGCAAGCCAAATTATCCGGCATTTTATGTACGTTGATGACGTTCTCGCGGGGGCAGACTCCAAAGCCGATGCCCAAATTGCGATTTGGGAGCTGAAGGGGGGCCTAGAGTCGCCAGGGTTCCCACTTAGAAAACGGACGTCTAATAGCAAGGCGATTTCGGCCGACATTCCGAGCGAGCACATTCGTGCTGATTTCCTCGAAATCGATGCCGAGAGCACGGCTAAGACACTCGGCGTGCGGTGGAAGGCGACGACTGATGAGTTCTTTTTTATTCGGCCAGAATTGACTTCCGGCTCGTCTTTCACGAAGCGCCAAGTCCTCTCTCAAATTGCCAAATTGTTCGATCCAACAGGCTGGCTCGCTCCTTTCATTGTCCGGGCGAAGCTGTTCATGCAGGACATATGTCTTCTGGATCTAGGGTGGGACGACGCCCTCCCTCAAGATTTCTAACAGCGATGGGTTGACTTCCTGAAGAACTACTCCGTGCTTGATCAGACTCGTATTCCTCGATGGGTCGCAATCCGACCACACTTATAGGTCGAGCACCACGGGTTCTGCGACGCTTCACAGAAGGCGTACGGCGCCGCCATTTACGTTCGCTCCGAGCAGAACCCTGCGGATCTCGCTAGCCGGGGCGTAACGCTTCAAGACCTTGCGGATAGCCAGCTGTGGTGGCACGGTCCTCCCTGGCTACAAAGGGCTCGCAGCGAGTGGCCCACTCAAGGCAATGACGCCCCCGTGACTGAATTCGAGAAGCGAGCAGTCAAGGTCCATGTCGCGAAGGCGCTCCCCGAAGATATTTTTGAACGTTTTTCTACACTCGACAAGGCATTGCGAGTCCTGGCTTATGTTTATCGCTTCATCCAGCGCGCGCGGAAGATTTAATCTCCGTTCGAAGAGCATTTGACAGCTAGTGGATTGTGTCGGCTGAACGCCTAATAGTTTCCGTCACTCAGCACAGATACTTCGTTTCTGAGATGGGCTGCTTAAGCCAAAGGCGGCCAGTGCCAGCATCTAGTCTGATTCAAAATCTGAACCCATTCATGGATTCGCAGGCCTTATGAGAGCCTGCGGCCGGGTCACGGCCTCTGAACTTTTCCAATATGACGAACGGCATCCTATAATCCTTCCGTACGACTGCCATCTGTCTCGACTCCACATCAAATTTACGCGTCGCATCACGCTGCACGGTGGTAACCAGCTGATGATCCGCCTGATCCGGTCAAAATTCTGGATTCCAAGGGTGAGGAATTTGATCAAGTCCGTCATTTATTCATGTAATGTATGTGTCATCCACAAGAAGTTGCAGAAATTTCGAAATAAAAAACTACATGGGACGAGCCTGTCTCATCACAAAGGAGTATGTGTTGGTGTTTGTGTGCTTCTTCACGAAGGCCATCCATTTAGAGCCTACGTCGGACCTTACGACCGAGAAAGGGGCGGTGGTGGTTGCATATAACCACCAGCAGCTTCTCTGGCATTTCATTCCTCCGGGAGCCCCCCACATGGGGGGCCTGTGGAAGGCAGGCGTCAAGAGCTTCAAGACCTTGTCTTGAGGAGCTGTCTACTCTCCTGGCGAGGATCAAGGCATGCCTGAGTTCGCGGCCGCTCGCGCCAATGTCCGAAGACCCCGCTGACCTGTTGGCTCTTACACCCGGACATTTTCTCGTGGGAGGTCCACTGCTCGCCACGGTTGTACCCGAAATAAAGGGGGACACCACGTCCATTCTTAACCGCTGGCAACACCTAAAGGCTCTTCAGCAGCAATATAGACTGCGATGGAAGGAAGAGTACCTCAAGGAGCTCCATAAGCGGAATAAGTGGCGAGCCCCTACGAGAAATCTCTACGTTGGGGATATGGTTGTCATCAAGGAGGACAACTTTAAGTCCAATGAGTGGCGATTAGGCAGGGTTGACGCGGTGTTTCCAGGATCCGATGGCCATGTCCGTGTGGTGAACATCCGCACCGTGCGAGGGCTCATCAAGCGGCCCGTTGCTAAGGTCGTGCTTCTTCCGATGGAAGCGGCCACCTGCCCACAATAATGATGCATTCTTCCGCTTCAATCCCACTGTCCACTGTGCTGTCTCATAGCTCTGACCGTACATCCAAGTCGTAGTTCACACCATCACTGATAACGTTGTTTTTTGTTTCTCCATCATATTTCCGCCAGTCATATTCAGCACGATGACGCCACGTCCACGCAGCGCCCAATCACTGGAGAGCATATGTACTCGAGGTACGCAATCCTACCGATGCCGAGTCTGCAATGGGACCCATCCGCTGGAGGGGTGTCGCCGCTTTCTTCGATTTACTGCCGAGAAGCGGCTCCGGGCGGTTCTTGTGAACCGGCATTGCTCCAGCTGCCTGGCCCACGAGCACTCCGACGGAGCATGTCGGCGAGGGGATTGCTGCAAGACGTGTGGTCAAGATCACCACTCGCTGCTGCATCTGGTGGAAAAGCCGCGGACTCGGCGCCAGCCGCGTCAGGAGGAGCACCGGTCACGGAGAGCTTCAGCTGCCCCTCGGCCTTAGTCTGCCACTTCCCGGCACGCTTCAGCTGCTCCTCGGCCTTCGTCCGCCCCTCCCCAGCGCGCTTCAGCTGGTTCTCGGCCTTCGTCCGCCACTTTCCGGCACTCGCAAACCGCTCCTCGGCCGTCGACTTCCCGGAGCTCGTCGGCAACTCCTCGGCATTCTTCCGCCAATGCTCTGCAAGCCTCAGACGCTCCACGGCCTTCGTCCGCCACTCATCGGTTACCATCCACCGCTCGCTCGCCCGCGTCATCCGCGCCTAGGCAATGTTCCGCCTATCGTCAAGGGCCCCCGCAGGACGCGGCCGCTGCGCCAACCCTATCGTCGCTGCTGCCGACTGCGCTAGTGCGGATTGACACCGGGACCCGGATCTTCGACACGGGGGCCCCTTATTGACCCGTGTACGCCCTCGAGCTGCATCGACGCATCGTTAGCGGCGTGTTTCCGTCTGCCAACTACCAGTGTGTTCGGCCACCGTGGGCTCCAAAACCGTCGATAGCGTTCGGCTGGATGTTCTTTTCAAAATCGAGCGCGTTCGTACGTCCTCCCGAGAGCTGAGCGGAGCGGTGCGTGCCCACTTTCAGGGCGATACTTTGGCCGATGAGCGGTTCTAATTGCCAGCGAAGATTTCCGTTGTCCTGGGCGTGGATATGTATCCACGCATCATGCAGCCGGGCTTCCTAAAAATCCAGGACGGGCTGCCAGTAGCCCAAAGCACCGTGTTCGGATGGGTCGTGTCCGGAGCCTCCCACCAGCCGTAACTACGAGGGACCTGTTGCAACCCGAGTGATTGCAAGGGGGGGCGGGATGTTTAGGTGAGGGGCCCATTGTGCCGCCGCTCATCGGAACTTAAGAGCGCATCCGCGCTCGCCCCTCCATGCTGCGCACGGTTTCTCGCACTCTCTCTCGGGCCCGAACTCCGCGGTCTGCTGTCGTCGATCTCCCGCTTTCGCTTTAGCCGAGTTAATTGTTAGCTTAAGTTCAGTTCAATGTATGAAGCGAATAAAGGCGGAAGCCTGCATGTATAACATTTTACCCACGACGCCCCCGACTTATTTCATCATCTTCAACTCCGTTTGCGCGGTGGGTTTTTTTATCATCAAGCAACGACCCCCTACAACAACAATAATTGGCTTTATTACTTTTATAGTACATTTTAATTGTATATATATATATTTGTATATCAAATCGTTAAATTAAACAAAATGTATAGATTTATTTATTGTATTGTATTAATAATATAGAATGGATATTTTATTTTTAAGTAGATTGTTATTAATGAAAATACTAATTTAAACGAAGATCTTTGAATATAATTAAAATATATGTATGTAAATTGTAATATGTGTTTTTGTTTTTGTAATGGACTCATAAGAGCTTAAAATGTACGATTAAAATGCAGTTTACAAGTTAATGTTAAATATGATGAGTTCGTATTCACCAGCCAAATGTATTAGATAACGAACCAACAACTCGAACTGGGTAGCTAGCATTCAAGCTATCGTTTTTCTTTTTTTCGCTTTTCGATAGCAGAATCAACTTCAACCACGATGTTTTCTTCGGTCTTTAGCCGTTTCGATTTAATAGCATTTTTTTCTAGTTCATCGCTATCGGGAACGGTATCTGGCGAAACGCACCGTTTCAGCGCATAACGATCGACATCTACATCTGTTACCGCTTCACAGCTCTCGAATTCGTTGGCTACAAAATCTTCAGTTTCAGTTGGGTTAATTGTAGCTCGTAGATCTTGCAGTGGTTTTTGAAATTGTACAATCACCGCAGTCATGTTGTCACAACCAGTTCCATCCCCCATAGTATTTGGCGCTAAACAGTTGTCAAAGAGCTAAACGTATACATTTTATTAATCAGTGGCTATCCAATATAAATTATTAATATGATTTTTATAAGTATGTTTACATTTTTTGTCAAGAGACAATTTATTTCTTAATTCCCTAAATATTATTAGTATTATAATGTTTATATACCCTCGCAGATTGCTATTGAGCTATGAAACTATATTCGAAAATAATAATGAATGGCCAAATCTCAAATTTGATAAAAATATGTTGAGAAACAGCAGAGTTATGATAGGGGTATAGGGTATGAACCCTTGCAGGGTATTATAGTTTCAGTCAGAAGTTTGCAACGCAGTAAAGAAGACATCTCGAAGCTTATAAAGTATATATATTCAGCTCCAACAGCCAAGTCGATCTAGCCATGCCCGTCTGTTTGTTCGTTTCTACGCAAACTAGTCTCTTAGTTTTCAAGCTATCTGAATGAAACTATAGCTGCCATAGGAACATAATGGAATGGTCCGTTTTTACGCAAATTAGTCCCTCAGTTTTAAAGCTATCTGAATAAAACTTTGCAGTTAGTCTTCTATATACTCTCACTCGTACATATGTCGATCAGATCGGACGACTATATCATATAGCTGCCATAGGAACGAAAGAAAAATAAAAAAAAGAAATTATTACTTTGTCAGTTTTCAAAATATTTTCATCAAATTTGAGTTTTGGCAACTTATTATTATTTCAGAATTTATTTTTTTTTTTCTTTTTTTTGTTTCATAAAAATCGGACTACTATATCCTATAGCTGCCATAGGAACACTCAGGAAAACAATAGAAAAAAATCATAACTTCGCTGTTTTTCAACATATTTTCATGAAATTTGAGAGGCGGCTTTTAATTATTATGTCATAATTTCGTTTTTACCTGTATAGTTCAATTGCAATCTGCAAGGGTATACAAACTCTCGCCGAGGTTAGTTTCCTAGTACATTATAGTATGATATTTGAAGAATGTCTTATTAACTTCTTACAACAAAATATTTAAAAATATGGCAATGGCAGTCATTTTCCGGACGCGCCTCGAAAAAAAATGATTTGCGGTGCTCATCATATCTCGGTGCTGGATCATCCGAAATCATTCGTTAGATAATAGATTGCCCCAGAACCCTGTCGAGTTTTTTTTTTAATTTCAATTCTTGAAATTTTGCGTATTTTTTGAAGTGAAAAACACACACGGTGCAGAAGTTTTGATGTTATGATGGGCACCGACTTTGAAAACGTGAGTTGTGGGAAAAACGCTTTAAAGTTTGTTAAGCCCATGCACTGAGCTCCGTTCAACTGTAAATACAGTCGTTGACAACTAATTAGAATGAAAACAAGAAGGGAAGCTAACTTCGGCTTGCCGAAGTTTATGTACCCTTGCAGATTGCAATTGAACTGTAAAATTAAAAACGAAATTTAAAAATAATAATAATTAGCCGAATCTCAAATTTGATGAAAATATGTTGAGAAACAGCGAAGTTATGAATTTTTTTATTATTTTCCTGATTGTTCCTATAGCAGGTATAGGATATAATCGTTCGATTTTCTGAAATTTAAATTGAAATTCTGGAATGATTAATGGGCAAATATAAAAATTGGTGAAAATATATTGAAAACTGACAAAGTAATAATTTCTTTTTTTTTCTTTTTCTTTCGTTCCTATGGCAGCTATATGATATAGTCGTCCGATCCGGCCCGTTCCGACATATATACGAGTAAGAGTATATAGAAGACTAACTGCAAAGTTTCATTCAGATAGCTTTAAAACTGAGGGACTAGTTTGCGTAGAAACGGACAGACAGACAGACCGACAGACGGACATGGCTAGATCGACTCGGCTGTTGATGCTGATCAAGAATATATATACTTAATAGGGTCGGAGATGTCTCCTTCACTGCGTTTCAAACTTTTGACTGAAACTATAATACCCTGCAAGAGTATAAAAATGCGCGGAGCATATATTTCTTTCTAATTAGTTGTCAACGAGTGTAACTTCGTCATTTTTTATGTGATCGATGTAAGACTTTTAAACAACATTCTTAACGTATTAAGCATTCGAAATAAAAATTAAAAAAACATTTCGAAAGCAAATTTTAAAACGTTACCCCCCTCCCCCCTTCAATAAACATACTTAAAAAAAGCATATTAATAGTTTGAATTATAAGCGATAAAATACTTTACCTCTTCACAAATAATTGACAATTTCATATTTTTTTCCTTTAATCTCAACCGCACGAAATCAACAACTTCTTCACTAGACATATAGTTCCATATGCCATCACAGGCCAATACCATGAACTCATCTTCTGGCGTGATAATTAATTTCTTAATATCTGGTAAAGCGGAAATCATTTGTGACTCAGCTGGCAATTCGATATTTGTTTTGTACGCGTGGTCCCCAAGGGCTCGTGATAAATTTAAACCCCCATTAACACGGCCATCAAGGGTAACTCGGCCTCCAGCCTTGATAATTCTTGCGGCCTCTTCCTCATCTTCCGGTTTGTGATCGAGACTCATTTCAATAACTCGACCATTTCGGGATACGACACAGCGAGAGTCGCCGGCATTAGCTACGTATAGATCGCGACCGTGCAATAAACAGACAACTGCAGTGCATCCACTGTCTTTTCCAGGTTCTTCAATCATGTTCGCGCAAAAATGATCATTAGCCCTTTGATCTTCATCTGTTTCCTCTTCGTCGCTTATTTCATCTTCCTACAGAAAAAATAGTTAGTATCAATTTTATTAAGTTTATATAACTTACTTCGTCATCTTCTTCGTCTCCATCAATGTTATCAACTTCATCATAAATATCATCATCAGAGCTTTCCGCGCCTACTATATTTGGACACTCGACTGGGTCATTTTCTTTGTAATCGACATCATCATCTGTGGATGTATCATCATCAGATTCCTTACTCGTGGATGAAATTCCAGTTATATCGATTTCTTTGCATTGGCCTGTCAAGTTTTCTTTGGATTCAGAAATAACAGTTTCAATACTTTTGGTAAGAGTTATACAGACGGCATTGGGACTCCCAATTTGATTAGTTCGGCAGCCATCTGAATTTTTCCCATTAGATTCTTGGCATTTACCAATGTCAGTTAATTCATTATTACTTTTGCTGCTACTACTGACAGCGGACTCCTCCATAGGTAATTGTATTGCCCTCTCTAAAAAGCTTGAGCACGGGCCAATAACTGTAAATGCGTTGGCAGCAGCTGAAGATGAAGTGGAAGAACCTTCTGGTTTTGCTGTAGGGTCCATTACTGCCTTGTTAACAGCTTCGGCGGCTACTGCCGCTGCGCGACGTCCTCGTAAATAGGGATATTGCATTTTGGACAATGTGTCTTCAGATTTAAGATTAACTGTTCCATGAGTTAAGGGAAGTCCTTTATATCTTTCTAGAACTTCGGTTAATGGCAAGTTACTCTCCTCCTGCAACTCAGCTAAGTCTTCTTCCTCATCGTCATCGTAATCCGCCGCGTCTCCCTCGACGAAATTATGCTCGCCTGCCAATACTTTTAATATAGCAACTACAGATGTATCCAGCAGAGTTTTGTCAAATCCTAAAAAGGCATCTCTGAGAGCCATTTCAAAATGCCCATTTTTATATGATTCTAAGTTTTTAAGGAACTCTGGTAACTTGTCGGCACAGTACTGTGCAACCTCAGCTCCACCGTGACCATCATACACGGCAAAAAAAGAAGTATTCTTGTTAAAATTCAAAATGCAGTTATGTGCATCCTGTAATATTTAAAAGGTTGGCCATTTTATATATGAATACGACAGGATATGTATATGTATGTAAGTCCTACGTTTGAGGAACCTACACACCCTTCAGTACCAGAATTCCCTTCAGGTATGATTTTTCGGTGCATGTCAAAAAAAAAAAAAGAACAAGAACAAATCCCATGTTTCTTGTTTACAGAAGTCCGAAACCAAGTAGGCAAAAAAATTATACTTGCGTTCGGTTACTAACCATGGTAGAATAAGTCGAGACTACCTTATTACCCTATTACCTTACTTATTCTACCATGCTACTAACGATGTTTCTCCTAGTCCGAAACAAGGAGAGCAACGAAACTGCTAAAAAAATTGTTTGGTTTTATCTCGCTCTAGTTCTTATTATGCTGCACAAGGGTTTTGTCTATTAGTTAAAGTTGGGTAATATTTAAATTTTTTAAGAAGGTAAAGGGATGTTAAATTTTCGATTCATTAATTGCTTTGCAGATAACATTACTTTCTTGAAAGGCCAGAAGTTGGAACGAAGAATTAATGCAGAAATAATTCTAACGAAAAAGTAGATATAATTAAAATATGAAATTGAATAAAAAAACAGGAAAATATGTAAATAGATTTTGACCAACAACTTCCCTATTATTTAACAAAAACAAAAAATACTGCTTATTTCAACGTCACAGCTTATTTGACGCAGCTATTTGATTAATTAATAAAAAATTAAAAAAAAAAAATTGTTAAATCTTTAGCTTTTATTTGCACATTAACAAAGACTGTGGGTTCTGGAATGAATTCATTTTTGCTGATTAGTCAAATATTAATATTTTTGAGTCTTTTGGACGTTCTTACTTATAGCGTAAGGCAAATACAGAGCTGTAGGTCAAGCAGCTGAAGCCAACTGTAAGGCATGGCGGGGGACATCATATGGTATCGGTCTGTAAGTCCGCCGCAAAGCTCGGAAGCCTTAAATTTATTGAAAGTACGGTTGGTAAAAATGTTTATCTTAATATATTTAATGATAGTTTGGTCTAAAGTGTTACCAAAATAAAATAAAAGATACCTATTGGTTCAACCAAATCAATGATCCGAAGCATAAGTCGGGAATAGGTCAATATTGGCTTGTGTATAGGTGTCCCCAGATTATGAAACCGCCAGTTTAGGTACCAGGTCATATTATGATTAAAAATTTGTGGTCTATACTGGTCTCACAAAACTCATGAACGTACCATTTCGAATGAAAATGATTCCAAAACGGCTTTACTTGAGGAGTGGGCTTAAATCCGCCCAAAAAGCAGAGAAAACTTGGTGGAATCAATTTCAAATCGCGGTAGAGCTGTTCTAGATCAAAAGGGCGGAAATACTAAATATAAAGATTTTTAAAAATATATATTTTTTTTAATTTTTTATTAATTAATCAAATAAGCTGTGACGTTGAAATAAGCATTTTTTTTGTTTTTGTTAAATAATAAGGAAGTTATTGGTCAAAATCTATAAATAAAATACTATTATTTAAGTTAAAAGACCAGTTAACTAATCTGCGTTTAATTTGCGTTGATTGCTCCTATGGTTTCAAAGTTATACCTGTTTAAACTTGGAAATTAGGTGTGCGTCCAATAAGCTGAGGCACTGTATATAATATACATACATACCCCTTCCTACAAATGTACAAGTGAGAGCATATAGAAGACCAACTGCAAAATTTCAAAGACGGACATGGCTAGATCGACTTGTCTGTTGATATATATATATATATATATATATATATATATATATATATATATACATATATATATATATATATATATATACATATATATATATATATATATAATATATACATATAGGGTCGGAGATGTCTTTACTGTGTTTCAAACTTCTGACTGAAATTTAATACTCTGCAAGGGTATGAAAATAAGGAACAAATTGCCCGGATTTTTACTACGGTGAATTTTTCTATGAGTTGTTATTGATTTCCTGGCTGATTCAGTCCCCCCTGTGATTCCTGGAATATTCTGCCTGGAATTCGTAAGATTCAGGAAGGATTTCGTTTTGAAATTCACGATGAATTCATGGAAGGATTACCTCATTCCCCGTGAATATTACAATATGGGAATTCATTGCCATGGTTGTATGGAAATTTGCTTATGTTTCCCCTGTGAATCCTTTTCAGTCAGTCTTGTATCATGCCGTTTTCAGGACTGAAGGGTGCATACAAATTTAAGTACGTATGTATGTATGTATGTATGTACATGAATCGTTTTTACCTCTTGGCTGTTTCTCCAGCCCTGCATTGAACTGGCTCCAACGGCGAGGAAATCATTGAATTCATCTATAGACGCTTTATCTGTCTTCGGATGGGACAAGTAGGCACCCATTTTTTATGGCCAGGATAATATTAAATATTTATCTGTAACTTGAATAAACTGTTTTAGTGTAAAAAACACTTTAGAGAAATTGCAATTTCAGCAAAACCCGTCACAAATATTCATCGAAATTAAAGTAAACATACACATTTATACTCTCATATACGATCACATAAAAGAGTGATGTATACCTAGTAATGTAATAATATAACAAAAATACCACGTAATAAAATCTTCACAAATATATACTGTTCTTACTTTACTACACTTGGGTATTTTTAATAAAAATATGGGCATTTTTACTAATAGGGTATTCCCACACAGCTCCATCTGCCTTCCCCCATCCGTTGAGCGGATGTTCCATATGATTTTCTCCATCCGAACGGTCTAATTTCGTGACCTTCTTAAGTCGGTTGAGAGAATAGGTAACAATGTCAAATGCTTTACTGGAATCAGTATAAATAGTTGTAAGCAGAACAAATAGATTGCAATGGCCTGATCAGTTTTTACGGGTATATTTTCAAAATTTATTTATTTATTTATTTACATACTGTTAGCTTAAAGTTATAAACTAAAGCTACAGGAGGGGGTATTTTCAAAATACTTTCTCATTTCGTTCCACATCCGTTGTAAATAAAAATTTGATGTACTTTTTTCTTTGACTTTTAACTCAGAATTCTTCTTCTCTGTTGATTTTTTTTCAGGGATCGTAACAGTTATAATTTTTAAAATAAAAATTGGAGAATAATAGTTATTATTTAATTTTTATAAAAAAATGAATAAATAATTCTTATTTTTCAATTTTTATATAAAAGTTAAGAAATAACTATTATTTTATGATTTTTAAAAATAAAAAATGAAAATAATTATTATTCTCCAATTTTTATTTCAAAAAATTGAAAATAACAGTTATTTGTCAACTTTTATTATAAAAATTGAAAATAAAAATTGAATTGCAATAACTTTTGAACGGAGCGGTATATTTTATAGATTAACACAAATAATTAATCTACGATTTAATACCTTTCGATGTATATTGTGTCTATGTAACATATGTATATTTATAAATATGTGCATGTGCATAAATGTATATCACAATTCATTGCCAGAATGCTAAAATCAGGGACCGCAAATAGGAGTTGAACACTTCGAAACGAGTTCGAAGTTATCTGAGTCCGAATGGAGAGATATAGAGTTGTTACTATCCGTGCTGGAGCCGCTTTATGTAGCTACTCTAAGTCTACAAAAGGAACAGCTTTTTTTGGCGACTTTTATAAGCTTTGGCTAGAAACAAAACTTAAAGTACAAGCTATGTCGGATAATGTGCACAGTAAAGATCTTTTTAAGTGCATTGAAGGTCGCGAGAAAGAACTGATAACAAACGAGGTCATGGTTTCGGCTATTTACTTGGATCCTCGACTGCGCAGAATTTTAACAATAAATCCGAACCAACAAGTGTTGGCGCGAAGCCACCTATTATCCCTTATGAGACGAATCCTTCTTTTAGAGAAACAGGTAGGCAAAGCAAAGATATGAAAATTAGAAAAATTTCTCATAACTGATATTTTCCTGCCAGGTGTGCCCTAGTGTGTCCAGTCCTTTAGTTTCGCCTATAGACCCGGA
>VNJQ01004925.1:0-10256 GCA_008042515.1 Drosophila truncata
AGAAAGAGGGAGATGGACAGCTAGGCTGATACCAAACCTGGTAGCATGGTCTGCAAGGAAACATGGAGACGTGGATTACTACGTTACGCAGATGCTGACAGGCCACGGATATTTTGCCGCCTTTCTACATTCTATAGGGAAAAGGACGGATACAAGATGTGTATATGGAGATGCAGAGATCGATAATGCTGAGCACACCATTTTCCAGTGCCAAAAATTCGGACCTGCGCGCAGCTGTCTGGAAGAAGTTGTTGGGGCAATAACCCCAGAAAATATCGTCACTAAGATGATAGCCAGCGAAACAACGTGGAAACACATCGCACGATTCGTGGAGAGCATCCTCAGAGCAAAGAAGCCAGATTTGGATGGATCAACCGGGTAATCTGGACGCAGAATAAAGATGAGTGCGCAAAGCGCTGATTTGGCGCCACCTCGAAGTAATGCGAAAGCCTTTCCGAGGTGGAAACACGGCCAAAGGCGAGGGGGGGGTTTAGTGGGTGCAAGCCCCACATACTGTTGTTTGCGACGACAAACGATAAGATGCGGCAGGCATTCCCCCTCCTCAACCCAAAAAAAAAAAAAAAAATTCTATATGCTCTCACTCCTACATAAGTCGGAACGGGCCGGATCGGACGACTATATCATATAGCTGCCATAGGAACGATCGGTACATTTTTCGAAAAAAATTAATAACTTTGTCACTTTTCAATATATTTTCACTAATTTTGACATTATTTCAGTATTCAATCAGAAAAATAATAGAGAAAATCATAACTTCGATGTTTCTTAACATATTTTTATCAAACTTGAGATTTGGTCACTTAATATTATTCCAGAATTTCGTTTTAATTTCATGAAAATTGGACGACTATATCCCATACCTGCCTAGGAAGAATCAGTAAAATAATAAAAAAATCATAACTTCGCTGTTTCTCAACATATTTTCATCAAACTCTAGATTCGGCCATTCAATGTTATCTTAGAATTTCGCTTTTAATTTTATAGTTCAAATGCAATCTGCAAGGGTATATTAACTTCGGCGAGCCGAAGTTAGCTTCCTTTCTTGTTATTATTATTATTATTATTATTATTCTTAATATTATTATTATTATTATTATTATTATTATTATTATTATTATAATTATTCTTATTATTATTATTATTATTATTATTATTATTATTATTATTATTATTATTATTATTATTATTATTATTATTATTATTATTATTATTATTATTATTATTATTATTATTAATATTATTATTATTATTAATATTATTATTAATATTATTATTATTATTATTATTTTTATTATTATTATTATTACAGTTATAACCACTGTTTTGGTTATATCCGTTGTTGTGATAATTATCTCTGTTGTTATTTCTACACTGATAATTGTTTTTATAATTATTATCGCAACAGTTATTTCCTCCCTGGGTGTACAATATTGAATTGGCATTGCCAGTCATTTTAGTACTACATTGTATATACTTGGTGACGGCTTCGTTCAAAAGGTTAAATTACATAATTTAAGACGTCTATGCTCACAATTTTTAACCATTGTGGTGATGGCTTCCTTTGTGCTGAATTTGTCAGCGTGTTCGGCCGATAGGCCTTCATCAATGTACGAAGTTTCTAGGAGCTTTCGTAGGTTGTCAATTTCATTGGTACATTTTTCAGCAGTTTTTCCTTTCTGCATAGTCTTTGCTAATTTAGCCTTAACTACATCGGATGTTTCACCGACGATAGTGGCATTAAGTTTGTCAATTATTACCTTAATAGTTCCTAATATCCTACTATTTTTGACTTAATTACTTCGACGGCTAATTCTTCGAAATGTCCTTTCTTTAAATCTACTAGCCTTAAAGCCGTTAAGAATCTTTGTAAATGGATTTTTTGTCCATTAAATTCGGGATGGCATTGGATATGTCCTTAAAATAGTTTCGCTGTAAGGTTGGTTCTGCCATCATGTATATTATTGTGTCAAGCGAGCTTAGTAAGATATCTGGGAAAGTTTTTTTTTTCTTCTTCCTCTTCCTTTGCTACTGGTAGTGTTAACACAGCAGGAATGGTAAGATAGTTCAAATCCCGATCCTCTATCTTGGGTTCCGTTTCAAGTTCTTCAGGGTCTATATCGAATCTAATTCTCCTGATTCTTTTAGTTCTACTTCTTCGTCACCAGCCGGTTCTGTTGATTCTGGCTTGTCGTCAGTTACTACTGATATCGAGGTGATGAGAATAATAGGGACAGATAAGTCAAGATTAAATTTTTGTTTAATCGAGACTAAATTTACTCGAAGTCTGGTTAGGAATTTTAATACCCTAGACCAATGATCGTTAGTTAGCCTTTCCCGTTGGTCATGTATTAGTACTCGTGTGTGATTAAAACACTTTACTAATATACATGATCCCATGTCCAGTCTGATTCACCTGAGGCTATGACGCTCTTTATCGCTACTAAAATCTTGAGTATCGAAGCCCTGAGTGCTCTTACTTTAGCAGCTTCTAGAGCGCTTGTCGTGGTCGTTGTTACCTGCCTATTCCCCTTCATCATAACATGGATCTATATTCATCGTTTACATAGTGTTATTTAGTTTATTTATTTATTTTTATTGTGCATAAGATAAAATTTATGGGTAACTTGTATATACTATATTTTCGTTCAATATATCACAATGTGGATACGCATATTTATTTTTGATTTTAAATCTGTTGTTGTTTTAGAACATCTTTTTATACCCTTGCGGGGTATTATAGATTCAGTCAAGGTCCGACCCTATAAAGAATATATATTCTTGATCCGCATCAACAGCCTTGTCCGTCTGTCGGTCTGTCTGTCTGTCTGTCAACGCAAACTAGTCCATCAGTTTTAAAGCTATCTGAATGAAACTTTGCAGTTAGTCTTCTATATACTCTCACTCGTACATATATCGGAACGGGCCGGATCGGACTACTATATATCGAAAAATATTATAACTTTGTCAGTTTTCAATACATTTCCACCAAATTTGATATTTGGCCATTAAATATTATTCTAGAATTTCGGTTTTAATTTCATGAAAATCGGACGACTATATCCTATAGCTGACATAGGAGCAATCATGAAAATAATAAAAAAATCATAACTCCGCAGCTTCTTAAAATATTTTCATCAAATTTAAGATTTGCCCACTTAATAATTTTTCAGAATTTTAATTTTAATTTTATGAAAATCGGACGACTATATCCTATAGCTGCCATAGGAACAATCAGGGAAATAATAGAAAAAATCCTAACTCGCTGTTTCTCAAGATATTTTCATCAAATTTGAGATTTGGCCACTTAATATTATTTGAGAATCTTAGTTTGAATTTTATAAAAATCAGACGACTATATCCTATAGCTGCCATAGGAACAATCAGAGTAATAATAGAAAATTCATAGTTTCGCTATTTCTCAAAATATTTAAATCAAATTTGTGATTTGGCCTCTTATTATTATTTCAGAATTTCGATTTTAATTTTATAGATCAATTGCAATCTGCAAGGATATATAAACTTTGCTGAGCCCTTTCTAGTTATAATTATTGTTAGCGCTCTTTTTTTATATTTTGTCCAGATCGTTAGCCTGGACTCCAGGCCAGGCCAGACCAGGCGCTCTTTGATATACAAATCAAATTTACTTAAGGGCTAAGGAAGTCTAAGTTTCGTAGCTGCGCTGCCAACAACGGCAGCTGAGAGACGGCAAAGTAAGCTTAAGTATATAGCTATGCTCACTTAGTCTGGAGCGCGGAGGTATATGCACATACATAAGGTTCGCTCGTGTTGCATTTATGCAAACGCATGCACTTTCTGCGTGCTGGCCAATATTTCAAGGTGGTTCATATTTCGGTCAGTTAGGTTGATGACCGAGAACTTGACTGAGTGTTACAGTGCGTTCCCTTTAAGTACTCTTGGTACAGTAGGTGGTCTATATATATATTTATGTGTGTGTATGATGTAGCAAAAACATCGGCTATTGCCTAATCAGAATTAGCCGTAGTATTCCTAAATAAAAACGAGGAAGGATATAAATTAGGTTTACGTTTGGTGTTAACAAACTTATAAAACTATTGAGTCAAATAATTTTTTTTACACAGAGCCTTAAATTCTATTGGCACGTCCTACCTTCAGGTATAAACGGGATTCGTGGCATTAATATATTTTATTTTTTTAGTTGGAAATAATGTTTGGAAATACATCTGTACTTAATCCAAACTCCGGGAATCATTGAAATCATTGCTGTAATCGTATCGAAACACTACCAACGCGTCACTATTCACGAATGCTTTCTTGTTTTTCCTCCATCCTTGTTATACCCTTGCAGGTTATTATAGTTTCAGTCAGAAGTTTGCAACACAGTGAAGGAGACATCTCCGACCCTAAAAAGTATATATATTCTTGATCAGCATCAACAGCCGAGTCGATCTAGCCTTGTCCGTCTGTCGGTCTGTCCGTCTGTCGGTCTGTCCGTCTGCCCGTTTCAAGTCCCTCAGTTGTAAAGCTATCTGAACGAAACTTTGCAGTTAGTCTTATATATACTCTCACTCGTACATAAGTCGGAACGGACGACTTTATCATATAGCTGCCATATTAACGATCGGTAAAATTTTTGAACGGGCAAGGATAAATACAAAGTCGGAACAGGGTCCTCCACAGAAATAATTTATATTTGCGAGGACAGGCAGGATAGTTGGCCAAAGGACTGTTTTGGGCAGGGGGGAGGGTTAAAAGGCGGGGAAAAGGCGAAAAATTGGAGAATCTTTGGTGGTCTCTGCCTGGCCAGGATCGGCTCCGTAGCCGGGCACCGGCGCCAGTCCAGCCAAACCCACGAATGAGATGGCCATAGGCGCAGCCACCGGGGTGACATGCGCCCAGGCTGAGAAACGGTACCCTTTCGGGGTCCACCTGTTTCCGACCCCTATGCCGGGCGTCGGCCAGAATCAAGCCCTGTTCGGGTGTTGCCGAGACATCCCCGACCCCGAAACCGGGCGCCGGGTCTGCCTGACCAAAAGTTGTGTGTAGATATATACCCGGGACGCGGAATTGGCGGCCATGAAGCCATGCGTCGCCAAACCACGCCCCGGACGACCGCTGTCGTCGCTCTGCCAGGCAGCGTTGAGCTTTGATCGTGCCAAAGCTCAGTCGATGCTGATTGGCTGAGTGTCTGCCCTGGTGGCTCTGCCGCGACGGGCTCTGCCGGTGATGCGTGGCTCTGCCGATATGTGAGGTTCTGCCGGTATGTGAGGCTCTGCCGGGTGTATGGCTTTGCCGGGTGTTTGGCTCTGCCGAATGTATGTATGGCGAGCTGCTGTGAGCACGGGCCATGTGGGGCGGCTGCTGAGAGCGGCCGAGTATGTATGTTGGGTGGCTAATGTTAGCGCTGGCCCTGTAGGCGACTGTTGAGTGTGCAGGCCATTAATGTATGTATGTCGAGCTTTTGGTGCGAGCGCGGCCATGTATGAATGTATGCCTGTATGGCGGGCTACTGTGAGCGCGGCGCCATGTGTGCGACTGCCTCTGGGCTTTGTCGGGTGTACGTGAGACTTTGCCTCCGTGCATTTGGTCGGGTGTGCGTGCTGACGACGCTTCGTGGCCGGCGTGGGCCTGTGTGTTCGCGCCATGTGGGGCGGGCTGCGGTGAGCGCGGCGCCATGGATACGACTACCTCTGGGCTTTGTCGGGTGTACGCCCGACTTTGCCTCCGTGCATTTGGTCGGTGTACGTGCTGTTGATGACGCCTCGCGCGCGTGACCGGCGGTGTTGACGAAGTACCGCGGGCTGGCGTGAGAGGAAGATAATGATGATCGCCGCTGACGGGCGTACTGTTCCCGATGGCGGCGATGATGATAATCACGATGCCCAAGGCGGGTAGGGCAACGCCTGGCCTTCGAAGATGAGTGTATATGGTCACTGATGTGGGCGATGTTCCGGCCGGGTGTCGACGATGATGACCATGGCGATGGCCAAGGCGAGTGTGGGCAACGAATGGCCGTCGCCTGTTGGTGATCCTGGCCAAGGCGCGTGGGGTCAACTCCTGGCCGTCGGTGAAGATGGGTCCTGACTCGGCGGGTATGATCAACGCCTCGTTGTTATGGCTGGCTCTTGGCGTGGGTGGCTAATACGCATTCCGGGCAGCCAGGCCCGTGCGTATGTTGATGTGGTTGTAGCTATCTACATTATGTACAGTGCCCTTTGTGGGACTTTCGTTTCTCGTGCCTTAACCTAACGTGCCCTAAACCTCCCCTAAACCTATCCTTATACTACACTAAATCCCAAAACTAACCTACTATTTACAGAAAATATATACATATGCCAAGTGAGGGCCGTAGGATCCTCACAATAACTTTGTCAGTTTTGAACACAATTCCACCAAATTTGATATTTGGCCTTTAAAAATTATTCCAGAATTTCGGGTTTAATTTCATAAAAATCGGAGGACTATATCTTATAGCTGTCATAAGAACAATCAGGAAAATCTTAACTTAGATTTTTCCCATCATATTTTCCCAAAATTTGAGATTTGGTCACTTAATATTATTCCAGAAATTAAAATAATTTGTAATAATAATTAGATTATTAAAATAATTTGTCTCCCAATGCAAGTGCTAGCCGCTGAGTATTACTGTGTCCGAGATCTGCGAAAAAGACTTTGCATACAGAACTTTTGTACACGCATACAAACGTGCGAGCGCTGGTACACATATTCACACATACACAGAAACGAGAGTACAACGCGAAGAAACGCAACCGTGCTCATCGTTCCGCGCTCTATCTGCGACTGAGAAGTGATTTCTTGTTGTGCTCTCGTTCGAGCGAATGCTTCGATCCCGAAAAAGCCGAACGCTCTCTGGGGTTCTAGACATATCGTTCGGGTGCTCTGGGGTTCCAGGCTCAGCCATTCCGATGACAGCACTTTTTTGGCTGTTTGACTTCTCTATGTATTTCTTGCTTAGTGCTTCGATGTTTCTTAACATATTTTTATCAAACTTGAGATTTGGTCACTAAATATTATTCCAGAATTTCGTTTTAAATTTCATGAAAATCGGACGACTATATCCTATACCTGCCATAGAAAGAATCAGTAAAATAATAAAAAAATCCTAACTTCGCTGTTTCTCAACATATTTTCATCAAATTTGAGATTTGGCCACTTAATAAAATTTGAGAATCTTAGTTTTAATTTAATAAAAATCAGACGACTATATCCTATAGCTGCCATAGGAACAATCAGGGTAATAATAAAAAATTCAAAGTTTCGCTATTTATTTTCGCTAAATATTTTAATCAAATTCGGGATTTGGCCACTTATTATTATTTCCGAACTTCGATTTTAATTTTATAGTCCAATTGCAATCTGCAAGGGTATAAAAATAGTTTTTTTGTTTTTGTATTGTTTCGATTCGTTTTTCGGTTACTGCTTTGAAGGGAAAGATTCGATCATCTTAATTGCGGCATAATTAATTAAACTTGAATTCACCTAAAGATGTATTTCAAAACTCTAATTTTCAACCATTCGTTTATAGACAAAATTACTTATCTGTTTCAGATGGGCGATTTAATAGTCCAAGTCTGATGCTTAGTTTTATTTTATTTAATTTACTTTATTGCAACTTTAAAATTGGACTATATTTTAATATATGTACACTATATTATTACTACAATTTGAATAACACCATATCGCGTACTATTTTTAGAAAATTAACTAATAGACTATTTCTTCATGGACAGCGATATCATTGTCACTTAGGGTTATAAAAAGTATACGCTGCTGAATTCTCAGTCCGACAGAATATACCTAAAAAATTTCATAAAAATCGGACGAGTCATTTCGGAGGAGTCTAACACCGTTACACGAGAATTTTATATATTCGTTGGTCTCAACAAAGAGCTATACAAAGCCGAGATTTTACATTTTTTTAAGCGTGTTAGCTCTTTGTTGAACAAAGATAGGTCACCGGAACACATAAAGAGAAAAATGACTTAATGGATTTGTAAAAACTATCCACGGCGTTTGCCATGTCAGAACACATGCAAAGATCGGACCAATTAAATTCAGATATTAGATTTGAGTGTTTAGAGTGTTTAGCTCCTGATAGTTTATTCTTCTACTAGATTTAGTTTCTAACACTGTCCCAGTATCAATAGTCACTTCGAAAGTTTGACGGTAAGGCTGCGTCATTGGAGGAACTCTGATGAGGTTTACGCCTGCAGGATCTAAAACAAAACAAAGATCAAGTAAGTATATTAAAAACGTTGTCAACTTGAGACAAGGATAAATCAAGCAATCCGTTAATGAGGTCATTCTGTGCCATAGTCTGAAGGACATTAGACACGCCATCGTTAGACCAATGAGCCCCAGGTATGTAACAGTGGAGCACCGAGTAAAAAAAGTAACTAAACCGCCGCGGTGATTCTAATTCAAGGCCGTAATAATGTGTTACAAATAAATAATAAAAACGATAACCGCTGCGGTAACTTGTTTACGAGCGGCCCCCCTGATAAACAATTAAAAAATTATGTGACATGAAAAAGTGGATTGTGTGGCAACCGTACCTTAGAAGGTAATAAACCAAAACGGAACAATACGGTCCACCGCGCCTAACGCCGGATAAAAAGGGAATCGAAAACATATGATAAAGAATTCCCAAATATGAAACCATAGCAAATGGAAAATAACTCACTCACCAGTACAAAAAAAAAAAAAAAATGAAAATGGTGAACCACGTATGCATGAAAGCTCACTTCCCACCCGTCTCCAGAACGTAAATTAAGCACAATCAAAACACCACACTAAAGTCTTGCTTTTCCCTTAGAGCTCTCCTGTTGTAAGTGGCCTGAACATTGCATCCTAACATCCATTGAAGGAAACGCAAATAAACCAACTAACACAAAAACGGGTAAGTGAAACGTTTTCAGTAAGACCCCAAGAATATTCAATCTTAAATAAACAATACAACCGACATACCGTTACTCTATCCTAGCTACTTAAGCTTTTAATAATCGATTTTTTAATATGGAGGAAATGAAAGCAGCCCTAACAAAGTTTGAGGGAGCTCTGACCATTTTTCTTGGCCAAATGGCCGAGGTGAAGGATGAAATTAAAAAGGTTAATGACAAGGTGGTGAGCCTGGATGGCGCCCGCGAGGGGTCTATCGAGGTTCACCTTACCGAGACCTCTGAACGCCGCAGGTTCTAACTAAATCCAGAGTACTCATGTACGCTGATGATGTTAAACTTTGCTTGCAGTACAGGGATAGTTCATGCCAATTGGACTTACAATCGGATCTTGACAATTTCCAAGCATGGTGTCATGCTAATGCTTTACATCTCAACAGCTCTAAATGCAAATTGATGACTTTTTCACGCATCACACCCCTGTTTACCACTTATACGCTTAACGACTGCTCTTTGGAAAGAATTACTCTGGTAGATGATCTCGGGGTCCGCTTGGATCCTAAACTTTCGTTCTCCGAACATATTTCCTGTATGGTTAACAAAGCCAGAGGCATGCTTGGATTCATTAAGAGGTGGGCAAAGGAATTTGACTCTCCTTATGTAACGAAGACCCTTTTTACTTCGTTAGTTCGCCCCATATTGGAGTACGGTTCGTGTGTCTAGAGTCCTCAATTCGGAGTTCATAGTAACCGCAATGAATCTGTCCAAAAGAACTTTTTACTTTTTGCCCTCCGAGGCCTATCCTGGGATGTTGACCTAAGATTCAACGTTCACTCGCTAATTGACGACGAACACCCGGCAGAGGCGGGAGAGTGCCTTGAATCCCTGATTGCCGAATTCTCAACCATTTTTGAGCCATTTTCACCAGGTGAGGTTGTGGAAACGAGCGTTCGAGCCGAGATCCGAACAAGCACGCAGGAGCTACCCATACCCTGCTAACATGAGGGGGGAAGTTGAAAACCAAGTCAATGAGCCTCTGTGTGAGGGGAAAATCAGACCCTCCAAAAGCCCCTCTAACTCCCCGGTGTGGGTTGTCCCGAAAAAACCAAAGCCTAATGGGGCAAAATAATCAATTATCGATCTCTCACTTCTTAGCGAACGGTCGTGTTTTTGTTTTGCGCTCCGAATTTTTGTTTATTTTGATTTTAAACCACCGGCCTACCGCCGTACCTTCTGTCCCAAAAAACTAACCACTTCCTTACTACTTTCCTATCAGAATACTAGGGGCTTACGCAGTAAACTCTCTAAACTGTATTCTGATAGTTTTTCCTTCACATC